>PVHX01024182.1:0-24393 GCA_004024805.1 Geosciurus inauris
AATTGTGAATTGTGCTGCTATAAACATTGAGGTGACTGCTTTATTGTAATGTGCTTTTTTAAAATCTTTGGGGTATAGGCCGAGGAGTGGGATAGCTGGATCGAATGGTGGTTCCATTCCAAGTTTTTTAAGAAATCTCCAAACTGCTTTCCAGATTGGTTGCACCAATTTGCAGTCCCACCAGCAATGTTTGAGTGTAAAAGGTGTCCCAGTTTAGATGATATATGGTATGGTCATCCTCTCTAAAAACTCCCAATTCTAGGTCTTGAATGGAGTAGGGGTCTGTTACCTTTCATAAACGAGCAAATCTTGGGACTTGGATCTTCAGACAAAGAACAAAACCGTGAAACCAATAACTGCATGTTTTTAATATAATTGACCAACTAACTTCCTAGTAAGGAAGGAGGGTGCCTCACATGTCCCTTTTGTATGCAAAGTAGAGAAGGGGTATGTAGGCTTCCTTCATCCTTTTCTCTTTCCCCCAGTAAGTGGGATATGCAATGTCTATTTTCCTGTGCTTGTTTTACAGAAACAAGAATAGGATAGTTCTTTAAATAGGATAGCTCTTTAGTGCAGAAGAAGCCATACTAACCATGCTTTTGAGGAACAGAATTAAGGTCCATTTGTAAGACATGAATGTCAATGAATGCTAGACTCTGACCATCTGGATTAGCTCCTCTCTTTTTTGGTTACATGCAAGAATGTTACCTTTAGCTCCTTTTCCTTTTAGGGGAAAGGAATTTGTATAGATTCCTCCCAAAATACATGGTGTGACTTCTTAGAGGATGATGTCCTGATTGGTGCCTTTGTTCCCCACATACCTCTTCTCTAATGCACATCACACCTGATCATTGCACACAAAACTGAATTCAGTTGAACTTTCAAAGCCCTTTACTATCCTGGACTCTGCTTACAACTTTACTTTCATCTTTTTTGTTCTTTCAACACCAAATCAAGTATTACTTCCTCTGTGCAGTATAGTCTTAAATGAAATAGGTACATGAATAATCTTGTGACTTGGTAAAATTGAAGATTCTAATTCATAGGTCTTTTTTGGCACCTAAGATGCTGCATTTCTAATCAGCTTCCAGGTGATGCATTTGCTGCTGGCCCACTGGACCAGATTTTGAGTAACAAGGCTCTATAAGTCCTAGTGAAAATTCTCTCAGTTTAACCCACTGCCTTAGTATAGCCAAAATAAGTGCTGCAGAATTGTCTTTGCCTGTTCGTAATGACATACTACTCATTCTGAAGACAATATTCTCTCGTAGTGCTATTTAGTTTCATTCTTACTTGCTTTTATCCTAGGTAGACATAAAACATATTTAGTGCAGGCATGGTTCTCTTTAATTCTTGCAATTTGTTATAGTGGGATCTCACTGTCTTCTTGTACATAGTAGATTTATAATAAATATATTGATTAATTATTCTTGAGAAATGCCTTCATACTAGTCTATCACATGAGAACCCCTGAGATACATTTAAATTTACATTTGACAACAAGCAAATATTATAAGCAAACTATAAAATATATTGAAAAATGATTTTTGTATTATTAAATTATAATGCTAAAAAGGAGTAAGCTATGTTAACATTATAATACATCAAAATAAACTTTATGAATCAGGTTAGGGGATATATATATACATTATTACTTTGATTATATGTGATCTTAAAATTTGCAAATCACAAAATTATTGATTATAAACCTGACAATTATTTCCAAACTTATTTATATGAAATTGATTTATTGGACACAAATGCAATCAACTGGAATGAGTAAAATACATCCTCCCAGAGAATTCCTATTAAAGAGTTTGAAAAGCTGGGCGCGGTGGCTCAGGCCTGTAATCCCAGCACTTTGGGAGGCTGAAACAGGAGAATCACGAGTTTAAAGCCAACCTCAGCAATGGTGAGGTGCTAAGCAACTCAGTGAGACCCTGTCTCTACATAAAACACAAAATAGGGCTGGGGATGTGGCTCAGTGTTCGTACCCCTGAGTTCAATCCCCGGTACCAAAAAGAAAAAAGAAAAAAAGAGTTTGAAGGATTTCAAAAGATAGATAGATGGTTTACAGAAATAACATGATGTAAATGATTTTCAGAACTTTGAAACAGAGTTGGAAACCTCCCACAGACATTGGGATGTAACAGCCTGTATAAATGCTGGTGAAAATTTTAAGGAAAAATGGAATAAAATGGTCATAAATCTTGACCACAGACTTCGGGTCTCAGTTTTCAAAAGAATATATTGATCGAGGCATCTCTTAAAACTCTCAAAGGAAGTCATATACTCCTGAGTAAATTTTATGGATATATATGTTTCAAAATATGTGCTTTGCCAAGGGTTTGCATTTGCCTTTGGTGGAACAAATATGTGTCTGCAATAACTTTAACCTTTTCCTCATGAAAACCTCATCACTTTTGAAAGGTCTCATGGTTCAGTAAAGAAATTGGAAAGACCATATATTTTCTTAACTCTACCTCATTCTTTATGAGATTTATATTCAATTTTACTTCATTTAAAATTAATGAAATATTCTTTGGCCTTCTCCACACATATCCTATTTGGCAGCATTAGTGAAAAAGAAATGGTTCTTGTAGAGATATTTCTAGAGATATTTGTACAATTTTCTTATAAGGGATATAATCATTTCTCTTCATCAGCACTAGCAGCTGAGATTCTAACTGGATAGAAACTGTACACAACTAAAGGTGGGGAACTTAAATAAGCTTTTGATTCTCAGATTGTTTAATGAAAATGTGTTAACAGAGAACAAACATAGCTGTTTGACAGAAGTAGCAAGTGTCCCCTTTCTAGTAAGACACCCAATAAAGCTGGGAATGAAGCAACCTTCATAAGTGCTTATGATTTCGACAAGTTTATAAATTACTAAGGAAACCTCCTCGTCTGCAAAACATCAAGGAGGCAGACATTAGCATTTCACATCTGCTCTCCTATGACAGTTATTACAGGAGCTGAGATACGACTCTGCATTTCACATCACATGATTCGGTCCCTATCCATCCTTGCAGTATGTCAGATTACAAATTGTGGCTTGAATCAATGTTTATGCAGAAGACTTATACAGTGAATACAATGTCAGGGGTTTCAAAATGAAGTATCATAATTTGTCACATACAGAGTTGGGGTCCTAATTAAGCTAAATAATATACTCTAATAAACAAAATGAGAATTTTTTTGAGTAGGAAATCAAATTAAAACCTACATACACACATACCTACATATGCTTTTGATACTATTTAGATAGCAATGAGGAAGAATTTAAATAAGGAAGAATTAAATAAGGATTTTAATGTAACATATACATCAGAAATATGATAATTCATTGTGGTCAAACATGTAGAACAAACCTTTATATGTATATTTTAATATATTATAAACTCTGAGGTTTTAAAGTCTTTCATGCAATAGCTGAGACAGTATATACTAAAATAAAGAACACATTTATTACCTACAATTTAATGGGTAGCTTGAATATTATGGGATTGCATATAGTAAGAAATAATTTTGGATTAGATGAGATTACAGAAAAAAATCTATTATTAACTAGTCATTTTTCCTGAGAGCTCTACCTGCTGTTTGCCCATTTTCTGCATATTATGTTGACTTTGTTATGTTTGAGTTCTCAACAGCTATGGTTAGGGGGCATTCTGTGAGTAAGCAAATCAATATGCTGGTCTGTACTATGTTTTTAGGCACCTTGCCAGAAACAGTAGAAGGAAGTTAGAACCCAGATATGGAAGCCAAAGCAGCTCCTCCCCACATTGATCCTAACCAAACCTTTGAGAAAAAAGCACACCCTGCCATCATGCCTGATGGAATAAAAGTGAGTAAAATTCCACTGGTGTCTACCCAGCCCTGGTTACTGTAAGAGCTCAGAGCTGTTCACTTTCTTATTCCTTTTCCATATATATAACTTCCAGTTTAGGATCTGGCACTTTGAATACATAGAAATAAACAGGATTTTCTTTAGGGGAGATAAGTTTTACAAAGACCTATTGACTAAGAAGCAAAACTCTCATATTTCTGAACTCTTCACATATTCAAGGAGACTCGTCAGGGCTGAATCACTAAGGGATGACACTAGCTTTCCATTAGAGACATTTTATACTTTCTGAGTATCCCTTGAGAATGTGGCCTGTATTCACTGATAAGGACAATTCAGTGTAATTCCTCTCCCTATATATTGAGCTGAAGTTACCCCACCTGATTATTCCTGAAAGAAAGGGGATCATTCTTCTCTTGGTTTCTCTACCTGGAAAGCACCTCTTGATCTTAATTTTGTGTGGCTTCTTGCCATATGATGAACTCTTTCTAACTTTCTTTTCTCTATATTCTTGGGCATGTGAAAGATGTACTCTTTGTTCCACTTTATTTTCATGTTAAATCTTCTAGTTTTGCCTTTTTTCCCCAAAAATAAGAAATCTGTGCAAGTCATGGTTTATCAGTTAGTAAAAATGAAAATATTTTTATCTCCTTATCACTAGAAAATTAAGACTGTTTCAGTGGAAACAGGGCAGTTGCCTCAAAGGGATTGAATATACTCAGCTTATTTTAATACCATTTTTGTTGGTTATTTATAGAAATATGTGTCTTCAGGGAAATTCTAAGTTGTAAACTTTAGCAGGTACCAACTTCTTCATTTCATGATTTGAGACAAATTTTGGAGGGAAGTGTGAGATTATTGCAGGGCTTTCTGTTTTCTGGTTTTTGTTTTTGACCATAGCACAGATTAGTATGATTAGCACCCATGAAAATTTAGTAAACAAAGAAGGACATTTTTATGGATAAAAAAGTTCATGCAAACAACAGGTAAAGTAGATTCAATGATAGCAAAATACTTTAATAATCTGGATAGTATGTTCACAATACTATGTACATATTACACTTCCTAGAAGTTTATAATTCTGCATGACTGTCACAGTTCAAAGTACGGAAAAGTATATATCTGCCGCTAGTGGTGTTCATCCATCTGAGTACATATGAGAAGTTTATTAACTGCGTACACCTCTTAAACCTATCCTTGGAGAAGATTCTTGGTGCTGCTGCCCTCTAAACAAACAATAGGTGATGTCATGAGGCTGTGGGGGAGAAATGTGATTGTGAGCACTGATGAACACAGACAGGCAGGAAGCACAGCTGGCCAGTCTTGCTGGTTGTCTTCTAGGTTGCCAAGGCTATCAAATAGGGGAAGCTGGAATGGCCTCGAAATCAATTTGCAGAATATTAAAAAGGTCACCATGGTCCAATGTAGTATGTTGCATTATTCGGAATGTATCATCTGCTCAAATGTGTATGCCACATCTAATGACAACAATTGTGAAATGAGAAGGGAATGGGTTGCCGGACGGCTGCTGATGATTTAAAATAAACTGAAATAAATTTCTAGGACCCTTGTTTTAGGCTCACATCTGATGCTGTGCCTTTTGGTAGTTTATTTTGTAGCAATTTTATTCATCTGTCCTTCTTTAATTAAACTTTTTCTTTTGAAAAAAATTTCTAACCTGCCAAAAAGTTAAAATTCTATTACAGTTTGTCTGCATTTACCTATATGCATCTCTGTTTTATGACATTTGCATCCTCTTTCCAAATGCATGTATAAATATGTACATGTACATATACTTATATACATAAACACATTCTTCCTCTTGAAAAAGAGCATATTCATTTTTTGTAGCCATTTCAGTATAAGCTTAGCTGAAATCTCCTAAGAACTGTGGATATTTTCTTTGGTAACCTCACTGCTACTTTCAAATTTAGGTGGTAATCTATTCTTAAGTGTTCTCTGATTGGAACATTTAACTTTCCGTTATTCTTCCCAAGGAGAACAACTCCATAATGATACAGTCCCAGATGGCTGTCTATAACTGGCATCCCCCAAATGAAGGTTCCTGGCCACTTTCAGCAGCCTCCTTCCCAATTATTCTTACATGCCCTTTCTTTTCATAATCTTTACCTACTTTTTTGTTCCCTTTTCATTTTCCTTTTGCGATGGATATTTTTAAAGGCCACTTACTATTGCTCTCTGTTCACCTAAGTAACTTAATTACATTTCTGGGAACTGCATTGCTTATTTAATGTATATGCCTAAAAAAAGAAATCTAGGTGATATTTTGCAGTTTGATGACTGTTATTTCCTGCAGCCTGTTAGAAGGAGACTTCATTCAACTGTAAGATATTCTAGAGTAAGTAGTTCAGTAGTTGAGGCAGTAATTAAGATCCTGGGTTTGAAGAAGCAGAGGCAAACTTGCTGGTAGATCACTCTTGGAAGCCTTTTTTCTTGTCAGCAACTTAGCACCTGATGTGTCTGGCAACTCAGAGCTCTTTTAGGACTTTTCTCCCTGAAGCTCTCATCTGTTAAGGCAGAGAAATTCCATTGATCCCAAAGAAGTCTCAGGAAGAAAATGTAGTTTAGTAGTCTATTTCAGAACTTTTCAAAAGCAATTGCCAAGTAGAGAGTCAGGGTCTCTTTCTTAAAAAAAAAAAAAGAAAGGAAAAAAAGAGTTTATTCCTGAAAGATCCTCCTTCAAGGATCCAGGTTAGTAGCCTGAAATCAATTCAGGCAGCTAAAAGGATGAAAGGAGATTTCATGGTCTGGGGTATCTTCTTTTCACTGCTCTGGTTAGGGGTTTTCTTTGGCTGCCTGACTAGAGGCAAAGATTAGTGACACAGTGCTTCCTTTCAGTGATCTGCGCTTCCGTGCTTGTTCCCCTGGAATGAAGCCCAGGCTGTGGGAACCAGAGATCCTTTTAACATTTGTAGGTTAGGATGGACAGGGTTTACATTCACACCAAGTCATCAAGAAGAATCACATTTGTATTTTGAGAATACACTGGTTTTTCTTTCTCTTAAAATGACTACAGGAAGCAGAATAGCTTTTCTGGAGGGCAGATTGGCTCCTATACAGCCAGAAAGGCAAATCTGATTAGCTCTTTCCTTATGCGTTGGGTCTGGTGGTTTGATTTGAGGATGGAGGGATCATCTTTTTTCCTGAAATTTTCTTGCAATGTACCACAGCAAAGGAGCTCTTTACAATCATATCCATAACTAAAGTCCCCTGAGCTTTTTGTTCTGAATACCAATGTTTTCTGCAATGGAGTAAGTCATTGGCCATCAAAGATATGGAACACATTCAGAATCCTTCCATAACTTTTTACTTTTGGGAATCAGGTATAAGAGCTTTCTTCTTAAAAGTTGTTTTATTGATGGAACTACAACATTTTGGTTTTCTGTTGGGATAGGTTCCTTTTTTAAAAAAAATACTCAAGATTCTCAATATTTAATTGCAGAGGTTGGCACATAATGGGATAGTATTTCTCAAATTATGGTCCCTGAACCTGTAGCACCATCAGCATCTGAAAACATATTAGAAATGACTGTTAGAAACTTGATAGGAGCTTCACAGATGTTTGCTGAAGATAATGCTGGTTTTTCAATTCTAAAGGAAAATAATGTCACAAATACTACATTCTAAGACAGTAGTTTCCAAACTTTACTCAGCTTCAGAATCATCAGGAGAAATTGTTGAAACACAGATTGCTGGACCCCATTCCCAGCATCTCTCATTCAGCAGATCTGGAGTGGGACTCAGAACATCCATCTCCAATGAGTTCCCAGATGATGCTCATGTTGCTGTTTTGAGGTCTCCACATTGAGCAGTATTGGTCTAAGACAGTGATTTTCCACCTTGGCTCAAACCTTGGGGTTAATTTTAAATATACAGAGGACTGGCCCCAACCCTAGACCAAGTAAATCAGAATCTCTGTAGATGGGTATGGGCATGAGAGCATTTAAAATTTCCCAGGTGATTCTATTGAGTAGCTAGCTGTGAATTACACTGAAGATCATCTCAAAAGAGTGGTCCTCAAGCCTAATTTTCCACTAGAATCACCTAGTAAGCTTCAAAGACCTTAATGCCTAGATTTCATATTCTAGGGGTTCTGAGACATCTAGTTTGAGGCGTGACCTGGGCATTGAGATTTTTTGAGAGCTCCCCCAAGTGATTCCAATGTGCAGCCAAAGTTAAGAACCACTCCCTTAGATATACCTTGCAGCTGTGAGAATTATCATGTAACCTTACATAAAGGATACAACATTCAAGGAAAACAAAATTCCTATACTGATTTATTCTATGGTCATTATACAGTTTCCAAATTTATATTGAATGGATTTCCAAAGCTGTGAGTTGGTACATTTAGAGTAAATCAGCTAAATTTTGAATTAAAACTTTATCCTAAATTGCCATAAAATTCATTTACTTTGAAGCAAACTCATTTTTGTTTACTGTGTGTGTGCTGTTTGTTTGGATAAATATCCAAAGGGGGCACAAATAATTTCATTTATCATACTTTGAATTTATTTGCACATTTTCTTCCCATTTAATGGTAATCTGTGTTATAGTAAAATGTAGCACAGTGGAAATATAGACATGCAAAGAACTCTGGCCCCATCATGAGAGTAGATGTTTGTCTGGTTTGGTTGGTTACAAATTTACACAATTCCAAGGATCTGGTACACAGGTAGAGTAAGACTACCTGGCAGTGACAGGAGCCCAAGAAACTTCTAACAAATGGCAGCCTGAGAAGACTGCACCTCAGGAGGCTATTGAGTGAGGGAAGCTTTGGCTAAACTGCAGAGGCAGACAGTGATGGTGGAGCTCAAGTGATATTTATCAAAGTAACAAAACACTCATGAATACTAATAGGATTCACATTAAAGGTCTTTACACCTGTAGAAGACATCCTTTGTGGTGCTTTTAGTTAAGTTTATTGTCCCCTCTTAGCTCTATAACAGTCTACAGCCATATGACACTAGAAAGCTACTTAACTCTTCCAGGCCTTGGATTTCTCCTTTATCTTAAGCTTTATCTTGCAAGGCCATTTGGAGGAATATAGGAGGTAAAATGCAAGCATTTAACCCAGTACCTGCTACATACTAGGAGATCAAAATTATTCTTTTCTCTGTCTGTCCTTTCTAATGCTATTATAAAATGTGTCTTTGATCATCAACAAAACAGACAAAACATCATCTTTTTCTTCCCTTTCCTCTTCCCTATACATCTCAACTTTTATTGCATTGCTACAAGGTCTCAGTCAATGTGCTATGTGTGTGGGGATACAGAGATAAAAAAGCTTCTATCCTTGCCCCTAGCACAGTGAGACAAATAAACATGTATTTACCAAAAGTGTGAAAAGTTGGTACACAGGCAGCACTGAGAGTAGCATCTTAACACACTATGGGACCTGGGAGTGTTTGAGGAGGCACTCCGAGGAAGTTATGTCTTAGTTGTTGGGTAAGAGTTAGCTAATAGTGGTGGGGTCATGGGGAAGGATTGGAGGTGGAGCTAATTACTGGCAGAGAACAGCACATGTGAAAGAATGAGAGATTGTATCCTATATGGAAAAGCACAGCATAGTTTAGTAAGTTTGACCTGGGAACTGCTGGACATGTGTGAAAGATGAAGCAGAAGAAGTAGGCAGATCTCAGAACATTTATGCCCGTGTTTCTCGAAGTATGGCTCTCCTACCAGTAGCATGAGCATCACCTGTGATCTTGTTAGAAATGCAAATTGTTAAGTGCTACTCTAGATCCACTGAATGATAAAGATTGGGCATGAAGCCTACACATCTTAGTTTAAACAAGTCCTGCAGATGTTTGTGATGCATGCTAAAGTTTGAAAACACTATTTGCTATGGTTTAAATATTTGTGTCCCTCTACAATTCATGTTGAAACAATCTTCAGTGTAATACTATTAACAGGTGGGGCCCTTAGAAGATGATTAGGTCACGAGGGTTCTTCCCTCATAAACTGGAGTAAGCCTCTTATAAAAGAAGTTTCCCCCAGCATTCACTGTCTTGCCGTATGTGAAGTTACAAATTTTGAAATACCACCTTAGATCCAGAGACGGGCTCTCACCAGACGCCAAACCTGCTGGCATCTTAATTTTGGACCTCCAGGATTCCAGAGCTGTGAGAGCTAAGTTTCTTTATAAATTACCTCCTCTCCTGTGTTTTGTTATTGTACCATTTTTTGCTTTTAAATGCTGTTATGATGCTGTTCAGTTAACACATTGTCTTATGCCGCAACAAGAAACTTGGCCATTTTCCTAAAGGACATGGGGAGTTATGGGAAAGATTTTTGATTTAGCTAGTCGTATGTATTTGCTTCAAAGTCTTACTCTGGAAGAAGAGGGATGTGAAGGCTACATGGAGGAGTGAGTACTGGAGGAAAGTGGACAAGGAGATGCAGGAAAGAAACTCAAGATGTAAGATTGAAAATGTAGCTTCAATATTGTGTGCAGGGCTCACAAAATTCATAGTCTAAGAGGGATAATATGTGAATCCTGCTCATCAAGTGTAGGTTTTCACTCCTTGTGAGAACACCTTTTGTCAACACAGTGGACTACCATCACCCTCTACCCAGGAGCATCTGATACTCTTTCCCAGAAGTGCCTCTATGGAGTCAGTTTGGTTGACATCCAACTCCCACGAGTGCCACCTTTACTGCCTCTCCTACAGGGAGAAAATCTGGGTTGAACTGGTACTGCAAAGAAACTATGTAGTCTATGAAGTAGTGAAAGGTAATGGTTAGTACGGCCAAATAAACTGATTGCATAGTAATTTCTCTGGTTCTAGGAACAAATACGTGGCGGCATTAAATCACATAAATTATTCAACACATTCTATTTGGGTTGCGTGTTGGAATAAGATTGGAGTCTTATTGGTAACAGTAAAAGAACCACTCACTGAAAGCTTGGCTTTCAGCTAGGGATAAGAAATGGGATTCTTTCTGCAAAGTCTTATTCTCAAAACAAGCTGACCTGCGTTCCTTGGTGTAAGAAAAGGTTCCTGGGGGGGGCGGGGAGAAGGAGAGCCTTTGGATGATGTTGGCGTAGCGGGTGGAATGTACCTTCAAGTCTGTTCTCCAGGGCTGGGAGGGAAAAGAAAAAAAGACGCTTCCTTGGCTGAGAGAGGAAAAGGGAAAAGAATTTTTTTCCAAGATATTTGACAGCTATATCTTTCCGCCGCCACCTTCCCCACAAACCCACGCATCTGTGCTTAGAGTCTGATATAAAACGAAAAGTGAACCCCCCATTTGCCTATGTGCTTTCAATGAAAAAAGTCGGTGTACAGGACGGAAACGAGAGCAGCTGAAAATAGGTGCACGACTTGTTGAGCATACAAATCATTTCCCTTTTAGTCTCCAAGGGAGGGGAAAAAAAATCCCTCTTACCCTCTCCTGACAGCCTGTGTTCGGCATTTAGGAGAGGAGGCTGAGGCTGGTCCTCTCGCGCTCCTCCCGCGGTCCCCGCAGGAAACTTTTCTCGAAGGGCTCGTTCGGTCCACTCCGCACAGGCAGAGACAGTGGGCGTCCTGCGACTCCCCTCCCAGGCAAGGGCCCAGAATCTGCGACGCGTCTGTCTCTTTAAATTCCAGCTGCGCGGCTGGGCAACAGCGCCACTCGCCGCCCAGGCCGACCGGCTGCGAGCGAGCTCGCGCTTTCGCTCCCGGCTGCGCGCCGCGGAGAGCTCGGCTCGGCCCGCGGGCTGCTCGGCGGCGGCGGCGCGGGGCGGGGAGGCGCGGCCCGGCGGAGGAGGGAAGAAAGAGCGAGCCGGGCCGGGAGAGGCGCCGCGCCGGGTCCCGCGCCCGCTCTCGGCGGCCGGAGCAGTTTCCCCCGCGGTGACAAGGATGTGCCTGTGTTGGTTTTCCCCTCGCTTCTCCTTAAGACGATTTCCATAGTAACCTGACCAAGTGGCTCAATATCGCAAACCTGAGGATTTCGGCGGGCCGCCGGCATGACCTCGGCCAGGTAACGCTGCCATCTATTTCTCTTCCATCGCAAACCGCTGCGCTCCTTTCCAAAGTTCCTTTTGTGGAAAATCGCCCAGCCCAGCGGAGCCTGGGGTATTTGCAACAGCGTGTTCCTTCCCAGGTGCTTACCACGGGTCCCCTCCCCTGGTGCTTCCCCAGGATCCATTATCAGATGATTAAAAAGAAATTTTTTTGTTGCCTCTCCGCTCCTTCCCCTTTTTGACTCCCCTCCCTCCCCTTTGCTGCGCTCTTCTCGGCTTTTTCCCCGAGACTAGAGATGGGGGCGCCGGGAGAAGTCGGGGGTGGGGAGGCGAGCGCGGTCCAGGGAGTGGCGGGCTCGGATGGGCTGGCTGCAGTGGGGTACTTTGGACATCACGGCGGGGCCCGCGCTGGGGTCGACCGGAGGGCTGTCAGCGCCCGGGAGCACTACGTCTCTAGACCGAGGAGGGAGGGATGCAGGCTTGGGGGTGATGGAGCGCTTAGCTGGGTGGCTGGCGAGCGTCCATACATCATAGCTTTCCTTCCCACTCCCCCGCCCCTCTTCGGGTTTCTCTCTTTCCCCATCCTCCTTTCTTCCTTTCCTCACCATCCCTCCATTCTCTCCCTTCCCTTTCTTTTTTTTAACCCCCCTTCCTTGTTTCCCTTCCTCACCCCTTTAAAAAAAAAAAAAAAAAGGAAGAATCATTTGTAACCCTTTTCGTTCTGCCAACATGGGAATAGCTGTGAAACCTGCAGCGTGGCCACCTCAACCTGGTCGTTTTCAGACCCGTTCCTGAGTCTATTGATCTCCCCGGATTCTGCAGAAATGCATTCTAAGCTGGGCGTCTGTATGTCAGAATTAGAGTTCTGCAGCTCCAAGTATGACATGTATTGTAAGGGCTGCATATGTTTTAAATTCAAATAAACCATGGGTATAAATAAATGTATCTTTGAAAAAAATCAAGTCTTATTCTAGAGGAACTTCCCTTTTTATTATTGCTATACTCCTCCCTCTCTTTGACATTTAATTTGAGAAAACTTGGGAGACAGTTTTTTTTCCTCACCAGTTTATGAGGACCATGCAACTTCTATTTTCTTAATTATCTTCGCTTTGAATTTCATTCAGTTTGCACTAGCAAGTCACTGAAATGAGTGGGTCATAATTAAGGTTCAGATATTTGCTTCCTGAGGTCCAAGCTAGCTGAAGTGGTAACCTTTGGTACAAAGTGTGAGAAGAACCAGCGGGGCCAGAAAGATGCTGCCAAAGAATACAAAAGGCTTAGCAACTCCTGTGTTGAAATTGCTAGATTCAGACTTTGGTACCTAAAATGTGAAAATACAGTAAAGCCAGATTTTTTTATTTTTTTATTTTTTGGTTCTGAGCATGGGTACAACTATACTAAGTAGGTGTAAGTTAGCACTTTGCTATTTAAAAATGATCCACTTGAATTTAAAATCCATTCTGCATTGTTTATGTTGAAGACATTTCCTCATCGTGGTTTATTCTTTGAAACATAAGATGTCTGTTTCACGAGAAAACAAAGCGGAAAAACAGAGAGTGACTTGTATTTGACCAGAACAGGATTTATGTGAATTCCTACAATTTCATAAGAAAACCTAGTTGTTAAGCTCTCAAGTTTTCCTGAGGTCAAAATATTTCCCATGTGAAAATGACACTAATCAAGGATTTTTTCTCCACTCTTTCGGTCATGTATGTGGTTTATAACAAAAAAGGTCTCAGTTTTAGAGAGCTCCATTTGTCTCCTTTCCTTTGTCTGCACATTTGTCTTTAAATTCAACTATTAATATAAGATAAAGGCTCTTAAAGCCTGAGAACAGATCAGGCAGAAGAGAAAACTACTGATGAAATGGAAAATACACTTAAACCAAGAGAAAAATAGTTATGTCACTCTACACTGTTGTCTTTGTTTTTAGTCAGTTAAGAAGCTATACATTTTAAACATATTTCATCCTTATTTGTACACCCAATATTTATACCAGAGGTCATATTTATCCAGTTCAGATTAATATTTACAAAGATAATTTCTGTACCAGGGAAATCTAAAATGCAAGCTTTCCTAATTGTGGTTTCTTTCTGATGAACAATGATAATAGTAATAGTCCTACATTGTTGTTTTTACCACTTTGCAATTTTGATGTTTCCTAGGTGGGTAGGTGTCTTATGACACATTAACAAGATGCTCCCAGCAGTCTGAGTAGAACTTGAATGCACAATTAATTGTAGGTGCAATAAAATGTTCATTTTTCTTGTTCTTGGTTTAAGAGATGTCGTGCCCTTCTGGTCACTTAATATTTTGGTGTGACTGCTCCTCTTTGTGTACTTGAAGGATTTAACATCAAGACTGTTCTAAATGTCATGTGATTTGAGGTTAAAAGGCATGTTAGTGACAAGCCATAAATTACCCTTATTTATAGTACATTGATTCTGAAACTATCCCCCCATCCTCAGTGATTGTATCTATAGATGGATCACTTAATGAAAGGGTAGTAATGATGAGCTATCTGTTTTATATTAGGAAAGGAAAAAAATCTCTCAAATTTACTTACCTTAAAACCTTATTTTCATGCAGAGGGATTAGCAAATGGTTTTGATCTGATATTTTAATAGACTGAATTGCCAAACACTGCTACCTACCAGGAATATATTTTGTTAATTGTGAAATTGCTATAAGATCTCTCTCAAGTTGTCGAAGGGCTTCAAGTGAGTCATCTTTGGAACTCATGGCAACAGGAAATGGTTGTCTTAGGCGGAAGCAGAAGTATGGACAGCGACCTACACTTTGTGGTCATTCAGGGACTTCATATGAAAAATATTAGTGTGCTGGCTTCTTCCCATAGATAGATGTGAACCTTTTGCCTTTTAGAATGATTCCCACGTCCTATTTTGCAGTGTCCCTTAATTGTTCATTTACTTGAGAGGTGTTATACAATTCTCAGAAAATGTAAGTTTAATGTTTTTTTATAGTAAATAACTTAGAGAAGTATGTATGAATGTCTGACTTTGTGTGTAGCTGGGATAATTAGGTTGAGAGCATCATCCAACTAAACTGAGAGATGGTCTCAACTTCACAAATGGTGGGAGTCAGGAAGTTATAGATAG
Organism: Geosciurus inauris; assembly: GCA_004024805.1. Taxonomy (NCBI): domain Eukaryota; kingdom Metazoa; phylum Chordata; class Mammalia; order Rodentia; family Sciuridae; genus Geosciurus; species Geosciurus inauris. The sequence goes on from PVHX01024182.1 coordinate 14,936, forward strand.
AAGTGGGAGCCAAAAGGCCAAGGTTATTCCCTACTTTTCACAGCCACATGGTTATTCTTTCAGAGTATATTTTGTTTCCTGATGACATTTTTTAGAAGAAAAATGATCATAGTCATTTTCCTGTGTTTGAGTTCTCAAACATGCATGACATTCTACACATGTGAGTGTACATATGTGGCAGTGGTAGGTATTAAGACACACGGTCTCTGAGGCAAGAGAAGAGTCTTCTGAATAGAGAATGGAGATCTCCTTGGACCATTGATGGATGGGTAATGGTGTGTATTTTTCCTTCTTATTCAGGAGAAGGTGAATATATCACTCTGTTTCATGGATAGAGCTCAATGACTAATCACATAACACAATGTGCAGTGCTTAATACTCCCAGCAGGTATCACCCTTTTACTTACATGATATGAGTAGGGAATAAATTTGCTTCACTTTTATTTTTAACCATTTAAGAGCTCTTCATCTCTCCCATACTTTGTACAGGAAAGGAAGCTTCTGTAAGGTTAAGTGGACCTCAGGGTACAAAAAGACCTGGAGTAATCTCTGTTCAGATTTCATTTTTCCTCCCAATTTTGATTGTCAACAATAATATCTGATATGAGTCTCTGGTCTTTATTTGGGTAGCACTGATTTGGATTTAATGCATCATTCAAGTTAGTTACATAACTCAGTGGTCTTGTAAAAGAAAGTCCCAGGTCTCTAAAATTGTGCATATTTACTATTGTAGTTTTGAATGATTTTAAAGGGATCAAAGGAAAAAAAACCTGATCCCAGTAAAGATGTAAGAGCTGTTGGTTCATGTCCCTGAATTATGCAAGGTTTGTACAATGATACCTTCTGCTAATCATTGTTACTAGAATGGGTTAATTTTGACTATTTGAGATAATGGAGACCTAGAGATTTCAAGGTCAGAAAGCTTGGCTGACCTTGGCTCAAAGTTTTCTTGAGATTGGAAAGGGAAGTCATTGTTTTGACAAGTTCAGGTATAGCCACATACTTGAAATTGAAGTATCATATTTTATCTTGCTTTGCATGTGTTTATATGTGGTCCATTTATGTGTAAAGCCATAAACCTTATATTCAGCTTTGACTTTTTTCTAGTGGGAAAGATACTCTAAGTCCCAATTTTTGATGGCTTTTGGTAGGTTTGTAAGCAAATCTTTGGGAAACAAGTGGTACCTATTAGCTAAGCTACTCTTGTGAATACAAGTATGACCACAAAGTCATACCCCTTGGGAATTTTTTTCCAATGGAAAGAAGCTTTTTTAAAAAAAATACTTTGTTTTTATTTATTATTCTTATGCGGTGCTGAGGATCAAACCCAGTGCTTCACCGGTGCTAGGTGAGTGCTCTACCGCTGAGCCACAATCCCAGCCCAAGAAGCGTTTTTTTTTTTTTATTGAATACTCTCTTATGCTTCCTGATGAAGATGGAATCAGACCTGCTTGTGGTTGCAGTATTGCCCAGCAATTGCAAACGTGGCTTCTGGAACTGATTTCCTGAGATTTGATTTCCAACTCTGCTACCTACGATGGAGGTGATATTGGATGCATTTCTTAATCTGAGAAGTAGTTGTTCAGAAGGATTTTGGTAATGATTAAATTAGAGAATATATTAACACAATAACTGCTGTTGGTACTGCTGTTGTTGAAATGTATGGGAAGGCCACTCTGTTTCTGTTTAGACCTGGTTTTCCTTCTCTGTGGGAACTGGGTGCCTCCTCCCCTTTCTTCCCTCTATCTTGGCTTTCATTATAGTCTGAAGCTGAACATAATGTTCAGGTGCTTGAAAATAAGAATAAACTTTATTATTATTTTTTGAGGGTGGAAATGCCATTCTTTTAGTTTCCATAAAAGTTCATTATAACCTTTTTTTAAATGTACAGTATCAATGTTATCCATGTATTTTTATTTAAAAATTAAAGCTCTAAATCTGGAGTAGCTAAAGTTGTAAAACATTAGTTTAAGAATGACAAAACTGTAACAAACAAAATTTCTAGCTTTAGTAATACATTGCTATTTACTTACAAGCTATAATTGCCTACTAAAATTGTGTTGTGATCCTAAACGTTCAAGCCTCTGCTGTGGAATGTTCCTGAATAATTTTTTGATGAAACCCCTTGATGTCTCATTGAGAAAATGTATTTTGGTTAAAGATGTGATGTTTCATCCATTTTTGTTTTTTGGTTTGAGTTTCAAAATTCAGAGCTTCATTGTACAAGTAATATTCTTTACATATTGATGGTATATCCTCATCTGAAAAATTAATTATTGGATTGGCTTCTTTAAAAATTTTTATTATATGAAGTTGTGAATAGAAATAAAAGGATGGTGTAATGGACTCTGATGGACTTATCAATTTCAATGTATAAGGTAACCTTTTATAATCCATCCCAATTTACTGATTCCGTGATTTTTCTGACCATGAAAATTATAATTCACTTTGATTTTAAAGATCTGGAATATTTTCTTTTTAAGTAATACTGATTCTACTATCACTGAAATTGAAATAAAATGATAGTTATAACACTAAGCATTTAATGGCAAGTCACAACAGTACACACAAAATACATGAAAAATGAATTAGAATTGAGCAAATGTAGTAAATCAGTGTTAAATATTGGAATTAGTTTGATTCAGCAGACATTTAATTGCCTCCCTCAAAGAGATAAGCTGTCTTCTAGTAGCCTGATTATTACAATGTCATCATACCTAAGAATAATTTCCAATAAGTTGAACTATAATAATAGTTATAAACTTGTTTAAAATTACTCTTTCATTTGCAAGAATATCTCAAGATTATAATGACCAACCCCTAAGATGGTCCCCAGGTATCCTCGTCTGTTCCTATTCATACCTGTGTTCATCAGCTTTGTGTGGCTTTCACCAAAATACCTGACAGGAACAACTTAGAGGAGGAGAACTTTATTTGGGCTCATGGTTCAGAGGTTTCAGTTCACCATCAGCCAGCTCCATCCCTCTGGGCTCAAGGTGAGGCAGAGCGTCATGGCAGAAGGGTATGGTAGAAGATGGCAGCTCAGGTCATGGCAGCCAGGAAGCTGGGGCTAGGAAGAGAAGCTAGGGACAAAATATCATTCCCAAGGACACACTCCCACTGATCTACTCCCTCCAGCTATACCCTACCTACCTATAATTACTACCCAGTAATCCATTTAAATTAATCCACCAAATGGACCAATCCACTGATTAGATTATGGCTGTCTAATCATTTCACCTGTGAACATTCCTGTATTGCCACATGAGCTTTTGGGGGAACACCCCATATCCAAACCATAGCAATGCCCTTGGGAGTTCCCTTCCCATGTTATATACTGTGTGATCAATTGAATATTGCAAGAGAGATGACATGTGACTTCTGAGGTCATCCTAAAGACATTGCCACTTCCGCTTTCCTCTGGAGAAAGCCAGATGCCATGTTGTGAATATACTTGAGCTGTTGAGGAATTTCATGTGTAAAGAGGGAGGCCTTCTAACAGCACCAATTTACCAATCACATAAAGGCTCAACCTCAGAGCTAGGTGCTTTAGCCCTAGCCAAATCTTCACATGGCTACAGTCTGGGTAACACTCTGCATCCTCTTAAGACACCGCAAACCAGAACCACCCAGCCAAGCTACTCCTGATATCCTGAACCATGAAAATTGTGATTGATTGTTTGAAACTAAAATTTTGAGCAGTTTGTTACACAGCAGCAATAAATTACTAATACAAAACCTTTAAATTACTTCAGTGTGGTAATTATAAAGATTACCAGTTTTATAGATAGGAAGAATTCAGAGTTCTAGTTGACAGACTGCTTTTTAAATTGCATTTACCACACTGAATAACCCATATCCTAGACACCTTTTGTAAAGTATAACCTTCTGTGAACATATCTATGAAGTAAGAAGAACAATATTTCTTTTATTTGTTGCTAACCTGGAACTCAGTCTTGTCCTTTCTTTTGGAATGTATCTGTTAAAAAAGTCAGCTGTTTTCAGAATTTTGAAAGACTGGGACATGTTTGCCCTGATACTTGAGCAAACTGAGACAGTGTTAGAGTTGACTCTCATGTTACTCCACAAGTCACTTCTCCCCCATCATACACAGGTCTTTATGTCTTGGACTCTTATTGTTGCAGAAACTGTTCTTCAGTTATCTGCTGTAAGACTAATATGCCCCAAAAATGATCTAAATAAGGCTCTGGGAACATATTACCCATTGCAGCCATTCTCCATGAATTTGTGTTTCAACTTTTCATGTGTAAAGCTAGTTATCTTAAGCATGGTTCTGGATTATGTATGTCAATTAGTTTTTCTCACTGTTATATTACAAGGGTAATGAAATCTAAAAAATTAGATACTATTATAGCTAGAATGGATTGTGTATAAACACAAAGCTTTGACATATCCTCACAGATAAAATATGGTATGGATTAGAGAACAAAGAAAAAAATAGTTTTTTGCTTTATGAATCTTTAATTTTATCTAAATTACTATCCCATAAAAATTTAAGAAGTAAATCTTTAATATATCTGTATCTGAGTGTTTAGAACTTTGAAGAATAGAAATAAAGGTTTTTTAACCTTTAAGATTGATGTGAATATTAGGTTGTTTACATAAATGAGCCACCAATCTTTTGGTTTGGAGCTTGTGATTTTTGTACATTTGTTATTTAATTTGTAAGGATAACTAATAGGATTCTTGTCTGTGAAAATTTTTTCAGCTTGAAGGTTATCTTGGTATAACATAAAACAGTGATGGTGTTCTGTGACCTACACTAATATCCTGCTCTCTGAGAATTGAAATTGATTTTTTTTCTTTCTTTTCTGTTTTTAATTTTTTGGTCTTTGACATATACATTTACTCTTTGAATAAGCATAACCTGGGAGGACTTAGGAAAACCATTAAGCAGCCAGCCCTTCAAAAATTAGTTTTCAGAACATCACAAATTAGTTGCATCGTAAGCCTCAGGATAGAGTTAATGAAGTCACTAGTTCTTCCTGATATTTTTGTTTGAGCACAGTGTACAATAAGAACTACCTTTAGAATTGATAAACACAGATCTGATTATTTTATTCCTTGTCAAACATGTAGAAATTAAACCACTGCTGACTGCTGGTAGAAAGGATAGATGGCAGTCTGGGTGTACTGTTCTCAGATGTCTTTTGATAAGAAGGTTTGTGTCATTGGATAATGTGTATTATCTTGTGTGCTTGGCATATTGGGCATTACATTAGTTTCTCCCATGAAGTTAACATGTTGAAATAAAAATAGTTTGTAGATACACACATACACACACATATACACATTATATATATGTTTTTATACTATGATAAGGATAATGAGTATGGAAATGAATAAAACATGGTTCTTGCCCTTGAGGAAGTTGAAATGTATTTAATTTATGATTTAAAAAAATATTTTTTTTGGATTTTAGCTTATTTATAGTTAGACTTGACAATTTATTATGGTCAGGCTGTGTTCAGTCCAAGACTGGGTAGTATTATGTTACCATAATTGAGAGTTATCCTGAGTTCTATATTAATGAATGCTGATGCTCTTTTGAAGGTCTCCTGTATATGGCCTCAATAACCACAAAGGCTTTTCTGCCCGCAATGGATTAACTCTCAATGTCACAGGAAGTTGCATTAGAAATGATGTCATTACCTATAGCTTTTTTCCTTTCTCTCTCTCTCTTTTTGCCAACTAATATCTGTTCAGGGTATTTCCCATGGGGCATATGTCTATATTGTACTTTGAAATACTTTCTCTTGCCAGACTAGAAAAGCACCTCATGAACTTTTAAGTAAACTGTCTGATATTAGTGCTTGCGTGCTAACAGAATTGTATGGTAAGAAAACACATGAAAAATATCAACAAATGGGTTCAATAGACAGAAAAATACTCCCCTTCCATTTTGCAATCTCTAGAATCTGTGAATATATATTGGTTTTTCATGGCAAAAGGGACTTTGCAAATGTGAGGAAGGCTTAAGGCCTTTGAGAGGGAGACATTGGTCCCAGCCAGATAATATAAGGTTAACATAATCCCTTGAGTCCTTCAAAGCAAATAATCTTTTCCAGTTATGGTTTGAGATGAGATGATGGAAATAGGGTCAGAGATGCTTCCTTGCTGCCTTTAAAAAATCAAAGAAATGAACCCTGGGTGAAGAAATGCAGGCGGCCTCTAAAAGCTAGAGGAAGGCAAGGAAATGAGTTCTCACCTGCAGCCTCCAGAAAGAAAAACAGTTGTGCTGACATTTGGACTTTAACCCAGTGAGATCCTCTGAGACTTCTGACCTCTAGGACTGTAAAATCACATTTGTTTTGAGCCACTGAGTTTGTGATAATATATTTCAGCAGCAATAGAAAATGAATACTGTGGAAGAAATCCTGTAACCATGTTTAATTTCAGGATAGCTTTGAAAAGTCATTGGATTTTTCAGAGCTTTAGGAATTATGAATTGCATATAGACCTGTAGAAATTGCATTGTAGACCTATAGAAAAAATTAGAACTCTTGCTATTTTAACTGAATGACCTTACCGTGTTTGGATGGTATTTCCTCTCTGCCAACCCCAGCCATCCTAGAAGGAAAGAGGAGCAATAAGAAAACTAATAAACACAATTAACAAGGACTCATGTACATTTATGCAGTAAAATTAGAGTCCCTTCATATATAATATCTTAATTTTATTCCCAGTGAGCCAAAGCCCATGGCAAGCTAAATTGGCCTGAACCATCACAGACCAGTGGAAGATCCATAATAGCCGCACAATTGAATACAAAGAAATCACAAAACCTCAGACAGAGATGGTGGAACTCAGGCTTTGTTCTACAGAAGTCCTCCTCCCATAATTAAAAATCCAAACATGGTAAGGTCACACAATGTAGTAGTAGTACTACTGCTTCTGGCTATCAGAAAACCTCCTGTTCTCCAGGTACCTCCAGTGTGGCTACTGGAATGAATGCCTTATTCCAGAAAGGCTGATACGCTTGGGCTCACCCATGTACCTCATTGCTCACCACTTAATTACACTAAGATTTTAAGCGAGGAAGAAGTACCATCCACACTGTGGTCCTTTTTGTAGCAGAATCAAGGACATTTTCTACACACACAAATTTTCTGAGAAAACACCCCACATACTACAATAACATTTTAACACATAGGGCAGCCGTATTTTTCTGATGAGAGTGTCATTGTGTAGTATATCCTGTTATGTCATGGTCCAAAGTTGTTTGATTGATATTCAAAGGGTATATTTTCAATGAAATAGTGTAGAATGATACTACTTCTGTTTCATATTAAAATAACTGCAAGCTTGCACCTTGCACTGTCCTTGATCTGTGGCTGAATCTCCAGGAACATCAATTGTCTTATTGATTTCTTTTGATGGCCAAGTGCTGGGAGAGTATTACTTCCCTGCTATCTGTATATGTACATGGTTATTGTTTTCCCTTCATTTTCTTGAAAATTGGTAGGTTTCGAGCTGTAGTTTACAATCAAATGTGTGACTCCTTTTTTCCCTCTCATTAAAGACATCTGTCTTGTCTTGCCCTGATACCCACGTGTTCTCTACCCTTGGCACAGTGCTTCTAAACCAACATTTCCAGTGTGGTGAATCTGAAATCTTTTCTGAGCTTTTGACAATAGTGACTGTGATTCAAATACAACTTGACAACTTGCTCTGGACAAGCAACTGTTGAGATCTCCTGTCTATGTAATCAATACCAACAAGACAATTTATACAGAGTTTTAAATGATCTTATCTATATTGTGAACCCGAGTGAAAAAAATCTACCTTCCTGGGAATTTTGGAGACAATATTTTCTTGCCTGAGACCTGTCCAGGAGGAATTTTTATGATACATAACCATGAATTTGTGTTAATATTTATTAACTCTACCAAGTTTTAGTTGAAGTATGTATTTAAAATTGTTGCAAGACCTAGAGAGTGCACTCTTCATACCACAGTGTATTAGGTGATGGGCTAGGTGCTGGGGGAAAGTTGGGGCAGGGGTGGGGTGGGTGGAGGATGCAGACTTTGTCCTTAATGAATTTGTCTTTAATGAATGCTTACGGGAGGAAGTTGCATTTGAACATGAATATGCACCTTTCGACATGCAGAGGAGGAAGAAAGGATATTCTAACTAGGAAGAGGGGTGGTAAAATATGTAAGCAAAATTCAATCTGCTTCTTGGCCTGTGGGCCTCTAGGTCTGGACTCTTAGAGGATGAGCCCTTGCATCTTGACATCCTCACTGCACATTCAAGCCATCTTGAACTATTGGTAGTGTCCTACAGGTGCCAAGCTCCTTCTGCTTTGCACCTGTGCTAACAGGTATGGTTTCTATACAATGAAATTTCCATGTTGAGATGGTTAAAAGCTCATTTTAAGATTCTGACATTCTTTATCACATCTTCATAGCTGGTCAGTCTTGCCAATCACAAAGTTCTAGGATTTTAGAACTTTGTAGAACTTCTGTAATTGTATTAGGGGGTGTTTGTTGCTAGACTCCACACCACTCATACTCTCATTCTTATGCTTTTTCTGAAGCACATCTGTTCTGTTCAGTGCTGTATTATACTTATAGGCAGTGAGCATCTGCCAGATTTTTTTTAGTTAATTTTTTTGATACAAACTTTCACTATTGCTCTAAGTGGATGAAGGTTCATAGGGAAACAGAGGTGGGTGTAATAATTCTGCATAGTGGCTAGGTATCAGGGAAGAGTGCCCAGAGAGATGCTTGAACTGAGTCATAGAAGATGAGTGGGAACCTGCCAGATGGTCACAATGGAGGGGGATATTTCAGGATGTGACTCTGCAAGTATGGAAAGACGTAAGGAAACATGAAAAGTTTGGGATGATTAGTCCCCAGGAGCAAAAATGTGTACAAGGGACAAGTGCAGCATAATGCAGCCAGAAGAGTAGATAGCCCATGAAGTCCCTAAATTCTAGAGAAAGGAGTTTATATTTTTTCTGGAAGCAGCAGTGATCACTGAAGAATGTTGAATAGGGATGCCAGAGAGCAAGATCAGTACCATAACATTTTGACATAAAATTGTTCATTTCAGAAGCATTAGCATGTGTTGGCTAAGAGCAGAGTCTTGACAATATAACACATCCTATAGGTGGTGTGAATGGAGTCAAATTAATTTCTTCACATTTCAACATTTTTATCTGCAAAGTGGGGGTGAGATATCAGCTATCTCAGAATTGGTGGGAGAATTATATGGGCCATTGTTGATAAAGAACCTACCTATTACAGCAAGCATACAGTAGTTGTGTACACTTATTATGCATCTTAATTTTATTAATAATAGCAACTCTGCCTCCAAAAAGTAGTCGACAGTATAGAAACTGAAAGGGACCTTAGAAGTCAGATGCAATGTGTATTATTTTAATCTCATAATAAAGGCCCCAAACCACAAGCCGAATTCTACAGATTTCTTTA
>PVHX01024183.1:0-24471 GCA_004024805.1 Geosciurus inauris
AAAAAAAAAATTTGGAGTGATATACAACTTATCTACATAAAAGCTTTATTCGCTTTTTTAGAAATAAACCATATTTTTGGATTAATGTAAAACTAAATGCTAAAGAATTAAAGAAAAAGGCCAGAGAGAGTTTTTTTTAATAATCTGTGCCCTTTCATTATTAACTCCTGAGACAAGAAGAATGCCAAATCAGTGTTGCAGTGAATGAACTAGGACCTTTATTTCCTCTATGGGCAAATGAAATGCTAATTATCTTAGTGTTTTATATTCAAGCAGCTTATTCTTTTATTCACATGTGAGAACTCAGGCAAGTATAATCTCACATATGGAAATCCTCTGTAGTTTATAAAAGGAAGAAACTAATTTAATGTCTCCTTTTACATGAGGAGAAAAAGGAATGTTTCCTCTCTATGAAACAATGCAAACATGCATCATTTCACTTACATTTATTAATTTATTGATTCATTTATACTTGCAATATATTTATTTGGCTTCTACTACTTGCCTAACTATGATGGCATAACCATAATTAAGACATGGCCTCTGCCTTCCAAAAAGTCTAGACTTAGGAGAAAAACAATAATACTGAAGATAATATGAAACAGAAACATAGAGTATACTAGGATTACCTAGAATTGTATAATTAAATCTTTCTTAGAGATGAGCAAAAGTGATATTTGACATTAGTCTTATTTGATGGAGAAGAGAGGGGTGAACTATAATAATATGTATTCCTGGTAGAGAGACTGACATATGAAAAGCCAAAAAGGTATAGCAAAGTATAATCTATTCATTCATGAAGAATAATACAGTAAAAAGAAGTGAAAATGGGTGTTTATTTATATGCTTATGAGTATGTGTGTGTATTGCAGATTGAATATATGAGAAACATTAATCTAGACAGGTATGCTAAAATAAGATTAAAATAATTTGCATCTCATGTAATGGAATTTAGTCTTTGGAAGACTGAATCATACAATTAGAAAAATTATAATTGTAATTGTGGCTATTACGGAGAATATACTGAAGAGAATAAAAACAGGTTGAATAACTAGATATTTAGAATCATTTATAAAAAAAAAACTGACCAATGAAATGGAAAGTTTAAATGTATAGCACTTGAAAACTGGATGGGGAAAAGTGGTGTGGGACTGAGTAATGATAATATTTGCCAGGAGACAGTGCATTTAAGTAGTGAAATCTCTCATGACATTTTCATTAATGCCCACACAAAATAGCTCAATTCTCTGTCCTAGTTTTGGGCAGTAACTCCAGGACTTTGTTGAAAAGTTTTGATGATTTTGAGTGATTGTTTTGTATTGCATGTCTTTTTTTAACTTTCTGCATGATATGAATTCTGGATTTCCTGTCAGTCCCTATTGGCTACCTGTTACAGTTTCTCCACACTGAGTCAAACCTCTCTGATCCACTTTAGCCAAAATTTGGACTAATTCTATCCCTTACCATTTTTTAGCTTACTTAAAATAAAGGACATTAATTTGAGATTACTAACAAATCAATTAAAATTTTCACATATCATAGTCATCATTCTGAATGACATTCTCAATTCCTCCAAAATTCATCAGTCATACGTGAATATAGTGATTCTGACATTATGAACATTTCCAACTCATTTCCATATCCCATTTCTCATTTCTAATCTTCTCCTATTCCAGAACCCACCAAACTATGTCTCTATATTTCTTCCTGAAATAAAAGATTTTCTTAAAATGAAATCCTCTTAGAGATAACATTTTCTAAAATTAAAACATTTTATGAGATAATATTTTATATAACAGTTTGAAATATATGTGTTTTATAACCATCCAACACTACCATTAGGAAAAAGAGTATTAATTCACTTTTTATGTGAGAAAGTGGGGCATTCACTAAGCATAATACCCTCAGAGAAAAGGTAGGATAAATATGGATTACTGACTTCAAATAATTTAGGGAGATCTGAAATTTTTTTCTAAGTCTTTTGGGCCAATGATTTTTTACTCTTATGAACTGTTTATAAATTTATAAGCTTCCCATTAACCTGAGAAGGGAGAAAGGAGATAATAACCAGGCAAAATCTGGAGATACTTAGTTTGAATTATCTGATGTACCACCAGTAAAAGATAACAAAACAGTGGTTGATTAAAACTGCAAATAAGGGGGTGTATGAGTCATGTTATATATTTGGAAATCACTGAAATACACAAGTTTTGGGACCAAATTTATTTAGTCATTTTAGAAGTGTACAATCCAAACAAGATCTATACTTTAGAAAACTTTAAGTTTTAAGAGAATCAGTTGAGAATAACTACAAAATTTAAAAAACTGAAAATGAGCAGATGAACATAAGAATAAAACAGAAAAGAAAATTCCATTCAGGCCATATTTTGTGGGGTGAATCACAATTCAAGTGCTCAAGAAAATTTGCATAGAAAATTTACATTTTTCTACATCCTACAAAGATACCTCTAAGTTAGAATTCCTATTCAAAACACAGAATTGCAAATACAACATTTCTTTCTCATAAATGAAAGCAAAAATTTAAACTAAATATAGAATAGAGGTTATTACAAAAGTGGAAAGGGTTAGGGTGAGTGTGGATAAAGATAGGTTGAATAATGAACACAAAAATATTAAATAAAATAAATAAGTTCTGCTGTTTTGCAATCCAGTGAGTTAGCCATTGTTCATAATAACCTATTGTTCATAATAGCTGGAAGATAGGTACTGAAGACTTCAGATATAAAGAAATAGGATACCAAAATGCTAACTACCCTAGTTTGATAAGTGCTGTTGTATGCATGTGTTGAAATACCACACTGAACCCAGTGATGTGTATAATTAATATGTTAATAGAGAATGGCTTATATGCTTTCTTGCACTATATTATGCATTCTCATTTACTACATCTATGTTGATGTATTTGCATGATATACACAGATAGCATATCATGGTGTTAAATATTAGCCATATGAAAAAATCTGATAAAATGTTTTGAATAGAAATTCTAACTTAGAAGAATAAAAGAACACTTCAAAACTATAATTTTAAATTAGCTGTAAAATATCCATTCACCTAACATATTAGACATGGTAGTTACAGTACATATTAATACAAATTTTATAATCAATAATTGTTATTTTTATTTTTATAACTTGTATGTAGAGTAAGTTGTATAATATGGGTGGCATAAACCAGTTAAGTAAATAAGTGATAAAAAAATGAACCAGTAAATATTTAGGCATATTTTGCCAAGTATGTGGTCTGAGACCATATCTAAATGACCATCTGATCAGAATAAACCATTAGTAAAAGCCAGATGTACACAGATATTTTTGTTCAAGAAATTTCTAGGCAACTGATTTTCTATCTCATCTTATAATTATTCATGAAATTATATCAGTTGAGTAGTTTAAATTTATTTTTTAAGCACTATATTCCTAACAATAATGCGTTAAAATGTTGAGGTATCTTTGTAGGGTGTAGAAAAATGTAATATTGACTAATAAATATTACAATGTTTAACATTAATTTTGTAATAAACACACAAAATCATGTTGCATTTTGGTATTTTAAAACCTAGAATATAGCCATCAAGAATACATAGAAGTTATCAATTCCAAAGTATTTCCTTGAGTCTAATTTTATCTATCTTTACCTGCTGTTACACAGGAATATTTTAAATGAGTAAACTGTGGTCACATCTATTGAAGTATTATATCATGAGCTGTTAACATTATATGTGTATCTGTGCATAGATACATTAAGTAAGATAGTTATTTCTTATCTATAAATTCTGTTTCAGGAAGCAATTATTTTTATTCCATAAAAATAAATTCTTGTATATATAAAATATATACACATACATATACGTATTCATACATGTGTGATATATGCAAATGAATATATGTATGTGTGTACACACAGACACACACATGTGCGCAAAAGTTTTACAAGTCTACTGTTTAGGAAACACATACTTATACCATTAAATCTATTAACTCATGAAACATTCAATCAACACATATAAATGATCTTTTAAACAATGAAACGGAAATTTCTGTAATAGTTTGAAAGAACACAAGGACAAGGGAAGATAAACTATGTAATGTGTTAGTGAAAAAGAAATGGATTGCACTTTTAAAAATGAGCAAATTTACTCATCATCTGGTTGATATATTCACTAATTTCTTATTGTACTATTTATATTATTGCATACTTTTAAAATTATATTACTATATATAAATTTATTTTCTGAAATATTCAGGCATGTTGTAAACTGAATAAGCATAAGTAGACTCTAAATTTTCAAATAATGTAGAAATTTTAGTAGAAAGAGTGTTGCTATCATGATTTTGTAAATTTTTTGAGTAATTATTAATGGCTTGATCCTTAAAGCATCTAAATGGAAATAGAAAACTTCTTAATTTTGATATCGGAAATTTTATCAGAAACAGATTACTGATACCACACTACTCCCTTGAAAAGTTTTAAGAATAGGCAGATATTTATCTGAGTATTTCACTTTCCAAATAAAAAGAGTCAGGAATAAGATAATTTCTTTTTTCTTTCTTTTTTTTTTTGGTACCAGGGATTGAACTCAGGGGTACTTGACCACTGAGCCACATCCCCAGCCCTATTTTGTGTTTTATGTAGAGACAGGATCTCACTGAGTTGCTTAGTGCCTCGCCATTGCTGAGGCTGGCTTTGAACTTGCGATTCTCCTGTCTCAGCCTCCCTAAGTGTTGGGATTACAGGCTTGAGCCACCATGCCCGGCTAGGAATAAGATAATTTCTTAATAGTCTTTCAGGTTGTTATTTTTTTCTTGTATGTAAGAAATGACAGGGTTTTACATAGAGGTTAAAAAGTAAGAGATGCTTAAGAACCCCATCGTTACTAGCATAAGGCAAAAATTGCATCCTTAAATGTCGATTAAAGTCTACAAATATCCATATATCACATGTTACATTCTATGCACATATATTATATATATATACACAGACACATATATATATAAAATTTGAAAGTTGTATTCCTTTAAGTCAACTCTATTTTTCATTATGTTAAATTAAAATGTTTTGAAAGTGATTTAACAATTAATTAGTGCACTCACAAAATTATTGAAAAAAATCCTCTATGGTGGAATATATGCAATGTGTTTCTGAAGCCATATAAGCTGTGTGGTAATTACCCAAAGATGAAGCAGAGAAATCCTTCAATATTTTCAGAAAATGGTGTGTATTGAAGAAGTAATGAATGTGAGAGAAAATTTGGCTCACTAAGGAAAGGTCCATGCATCCAAATAAAAAAAGATGAATCAACTTTGGACTTTGCATGTTTTTTCCCTCTGTTCCTTAAACAGTAACATTCAAAAACATGTAAAATCTTGTTAATTACTGAAAGGTTGAGAAATTTAGATCCACTGAATATTTATTAAATTTGAAATGCCAGTTTATAGCTCTTTATATAAAAATGACACAGAATAAGTATACGATATATAATATCTATATGTATATGTGTACTGACTTCTTACATGATTATTTTATTTTATAAATATTTGCAAAATTTTAATGTAATAATAGTTCAGGTCCAGAATTGTTTTTTTCTAACAATATTTTTATTTAAGAATAATAAGTCCCTAGTTAAAAGGTAAATATAAGAATATAATTATGATACTAATCTGTGACAATATCAGAAAACACATATGAATAGAATAAAAATATAAATAAACAGTGATGTTGATTAAGTGACTGTGCTGTCTCCCTAAAAGCAGCATGCTTCACTAGAAATATCTTTGGAGGTATTATTGCATGCTTTACAAGCACAGCATTGTTCAGAATCTAATCTCAGGAAACAATTTACCAACCTGTTAGGAAAATATATAAAACCTTTACATAGAAGTCGTTGAATAATATTTATTTCTGAATCTATGTGCCATGATAATGGAATAGTTATCATTTTATCATTTAAATAGCAGGAAAACTTGCTGTAACATTACTAAATCCATATTGGTATGCTGAAAAAGATATGCAGAGAGCATTTGCTACAAGTTGAGTCAGAGAGAAACATATTGTGGAAAAGCTAAATATATTACAGGATTGACGTATTTAGTAATGAGGAATGATTTTATTAATCTCTCCGTTAGAGTAAGCAGAAAGTTCTATCACACATTCTACATCAATTGTTTTGGGATTTTGTAGAAAATGTGATTCCCTCCTTACTTTATTTATGAGTTTAATTTTTAAAGTCATCTGGGAGGAAGAATAAAGAGAATAATATCTATCCTCTTATTTGTTAGTAGGAAAATGCTTAATGCAGTGTTATTCCTATTTCCTTTGGACCTTGATATCGCAGAACTGGGGTATAAAGTCTACTATAATTCAAATATAAAGCAAACTCTGACTATAAACTCAAAGTGTAGGTGTGTAATTACTAGAAGTTCACAGAGGAAGACAGTGTGCCAGGGTAAAGATGCTCTGATTAGTTATAAATATAATTTTCATGTAGCTACATGTAGCATGTAGCTGTGAATAAAGCAGCGTTTTACAGTCATAAATAAAAAGTGATTTTAATACCAAGGAAAATAACAAATGAATTGGGATGAGGATTGCTGCAGTCTGAATATGAATGGTGTTCCCAAAAGATCCATCAGTTAAAGAAAGTCTTTGTCCTCAGGATGCTATTAGGAAGTATTGTGAACCTATAGGAGGTAGGGCCAAGTGAAAGATATTTAGATCATTAGGGGGCATGCCCTTGAGGAGATTGTGGGAACCTGGTCTCTTCTTATACCTTCTTTTCTGCTTCTTGACTCATAAGGTGCATGCTTTTGCTTCACCACATACTATCTATAATATTTTGTTCTTCCCAGAAGTTCAATGCAAGAAGGATTTTTTTTTTTGTCACAATCTCTTTCTTTTTTTTTTTTTTTTTAATTTTTATTCTTGTTTTATTTAGGCTTACATGTTGACAGTATAAATTGACTCATTGTACATAGATAGAAGATAACATATCAATTCTCTAGTTGTAAGTTGTATAGAATCACATCATATATGCAGTCATACATAAAGTTAGGGTTATTATGACCATCATATTCCACCACCCTTGCTGTCCCCATGCTCCCTCCCCCCTTACACCCCTGTGAACGGAGATCTTAAAACTCCAGAACCATGACCCATAATAAACCTTTCATCTTTTTTGTTTAATCAGCTCTGACATTTATACAGTGATGGAAAGCTGATTTATGCAGAAAATCAGTACCAAGAGAGAGGATCATTGCTGTGAATTTATCTGAGGATGTGGAGAAAAACTGAAAATTGGTTTTGAGAGAAATTTGGAAGAATTCACAGAAGTAGGTGAGAGAAAGCCTAATTCTGCTGTAAGTAGATTTTAACAGGTGATTCTAGTGAAAGCTCAAAAGACTAAAATGCTATTTTTAACTATGGACAATAAAAGTCATGCCAATAAGTTTTAAGAAGGAAGTGAAGCTCTACTGGACAATGGATTAAAGGTCCTCCTTGTTATATCCTGAAAAAGAATTTGGTTCATTATGTCCATGCTGATACTTTTTAGAAAACCAAGCTTGAGAGTGATGGATTAGTTGATTTGTAAGAGAAAATGTTAAGGCAACAATGGATTCAGACTCTGGCATGGGTATTAATGGTCCTTTTAGCCAAAATTACAGTGAGAATAAGGAGCAAAGAATAGCTTTTCTTTGTTGTATCCTTTGATAACAGTATTCACTCCTAGTGAACATATATATCATTAGATAATTTAAAACAGTTTTTCCCAACGTGAGCTTCCAATTCATCTGCATTACAATAATCTCAATGATTTGTTAAAAAAGCAGATGTCTGGACTCTTCTCCGGACTTGTCAGTATCTCTGAAGATGGGGCTTTGCTATTTACCAAATCACCCAAATTACTCTCATTTCTATTGAACACTGAAAAATGCAGGATTAAAAATTAATATTAGGTAGGAAAAACAATAGAATAAATCAGATAACTTTCCTATGTTCTTATATGAATGTATGACCAGTGTAATTCATGTACAACCACATAAATGGGAAGTTATACTCCATATTTGTATAATATGTAAAAATACATTCTACTGTCATGTATAATTAAAAAGAACAAAAAAATTTAAATTAGTATTTGGCCCTGTACATATTTAAACCTATGTCACCCTAAATCATGAGTTCTAAAAACATAGGAAATAGTATTTTAATCTTCTCATGTCTAATTACTATAGAATTTTATAATATATATGACTTGCTTATTAAATATTTACTGATCTGAAATAAGCTGAGCCATCAATTTATTGAATACTAATTGTAAATAAGCTTCAAAATTTTTCTTTATTTTAATTTGTTTTTTTCTAATTTATTTATTCTACTTAGGTACATATGACAGCAGAATGCATTTTGATTCATTGTACACAAATGGAACACGACTCTTCATTTCTCTCGTTGTACATGATGTAGAGTTGCATGATTTGTGCAGTCATACATGAAACTAGGGCAATGATGTCCATCTTATTTCACCATCTTTCCTGCCCCCATGTACCCACCCCATCCCTCCTTCCTCTTTGACAAAGTATCTCCATTTTTTTCATGTTCCTTCTTCCATTATGGATCAGCATCCACTCATCACAGAGAACATTCAGCTTTTGGTTTTTTGGGATTGGCTTACTTCCCTTAACATGATATTCTCCAACTTCATCTGTTTACCTGCAAATGCCATAATTTTATTCTCTTTTAATGCTGAGTAATATTCTACTGTGTATATATACCACAGTTTCTTTATCCATTCATCTATTGAAGGTTCCACAATTTAGCAATTGTGAATTGAACTACTATTAATATGGGAGTGGCTGTTTCACTGCAGTAAACTGTTTTTAAGTCCTTTGTGTGTAGACTGAGGAAGTCTGGTATTGTGATGCTTCCTGCTTCACTCTTTTTACTAAGGATTGCTTTGGCTATTCTGGGTCTCTTATTTTTCCAAATGAATTTTATGATTGCTTTTTCTATTTCTATAAGGAATGGCATTGGGATTTTAATTGGAATCACATTGAATCTGTAGAGCGCTTTGGGTAGTATGGCCATTTTGACAATATTAATTCTGCCTATACAAGAGCATGGGAGATCTTTCCATCTTCTAAGATCTTCTTCAATTTCTTTCTTTAGTGTCCTGTAGTTTTCATTGTAGAGGTCTATCATCTCTTTTGTTAAATTGATTCCCAAGTGTGTTATTTTATTTTTTGAGGCTATTGGGAATGGGGTAGTTTTCCTGATTTCTCTTTCAGAGGATTCATTGCTGATGTATAGAAATGCATTTGATTTTATGTCCTACTACTTTGCTGAATTCATTTATTAATTCTAGATGTTTTCTGGTGGAATTTTTTGGACCCTATCAATACAGAATTATGTCATCTGCAAATAATGATAGTTTGAGTTCTACTTTTCCTATTTGTATCCCTTAATTTCTTTTGTCTGTCTAATTGCTCTGCCTCCAGTTTCAAGGACTATGTTGAACAACAGTGGTAAAAGAGTGCATCCTGTCTTATTCCCTTTTTTAGAGGGAATACTTCCAATTTTTCTCTATTTAGGATGATGTTGGCCTTCAGTTTTGTGGGGGTTAGGGTCCATCTCGAACCAGCAGGTTGAAGGGGCACCCTCACATTCACCTAGCAGTGGAAGCTGGGAAGAGTTGGAGCTGACTGCCTGCCCGTTCCCAGCCCTCTGCGCAAGACAATCAGACACACCAAGGAGTTCAGTCAAAGCAAGTAATTGTTTAATTGCGGAACAAACATTCAACTTATAGGGCTGTTCGGCCAATCAGAGACAATGCACGTAGCCAGCAGCTGTCCATGTGGCAAGGTACACAAGCTCCCTGAATTCTGTCCACAAGCTGATCACGTTTGCGGAACCAACCGTAAACCAATCACATAGTCCCACCTTCCTCTGTGCCCTTCCTGTTCACATAGTTTTCACAGTGGCTAGTTGCTACCTTAAAGGCATAGCATGGATCTAGCTCCCCACAAGTTTAGCATTGATAGCTTTTAAAAAGTTGAGGTATGTTTTACTATTCCTAGTTTTTCTAGTTAGTTCTGAACATAAAAGCGTACTATATTTTGTCAAATTCTTTCTCTGCATCAATTGATGTAATCATATAATTCTTATCTTTAAGTCTACTGATGTGATGAATTACATTTAGGGATTTCCATATATTGCATCAACCTTGCATCCCTGGAATGAACATCACTTGATCATGGTGCACTATTTTTAAATATGTCTTATTATGTGATTTGCCAAAATTTTATTGAAAATTTTTTGCATCTATGGTTTTCAGGAATATTGATCTGAAATTTTCTTTCTTTGATGTGTCTGTCTGATTATGGTATCAGGGTGATACTAGCCTGATAGAATGAGTTTGGAAGGGTTCCATGCTTTTATGTTTTATGGAATAATTTGAGGAGTATTGGTATTAATACTTCTTGCAAGTCTTATAGAACTCGGCTGAGAATCCATCTGGTCCTTGGCTTTTCTGGGTTGGTAGTCTTTTGATGACATCTTCTATTTCCTTGCTTGAAATTGATGTGTATAAGTGGTGTATGTCGTCCTGGTTCAGCTTGCATAGATCATATGTCTCTAGAAATTTGTCAGTGTCTTCAGGGTTTTCTATTTTACTGGAGTATAAATTTTCAAAATAGTATCTAATTATATATGTATTTCAACAAAGTCTGTCATGATATTTCCTTTTTCATCATGAATTTTAGTAATTTGGGTTTTCTCTCCCATTCTTTTCCTTAAGAGTGGCTAAAGGTTTATCAATTTTATTAATATTTTCACAGAACCAGCTTTTTGTTTTGTCAATTTTTTGAATTGTTTCATTTGTTTCAATTTCATTAATTTTTAGTTGTGATTTTAATTATTTTCTGTATTCTACTTATTTTGGTGTTAGTTTGTTCCTCTTTTTCTAGGGCTTTGACATGTAGTATTGGGTCATTTATTTGTTGACTTTTTCTTCTTTTAATGAATGAGCTTAATGCACTGAACTTTCCTCTTAGCACTGCCTTCATAATGTCCCAGAGATTTTGATATGTTGCATTAAAGTTCTCATTTATCTCTAAGAATTTTTTATCTCCTCCCTATGTCTTCTATTATCCATGCATCATTCAATAACATATTATTTAGTCTCCAAGTATTGGTATAGTTTCTATTTTTTATTCTGTCATTGATTTCTAACTTCATTCCATTAAGGATTCAATAGAATGCAGGGTAGTATCTCAATTTTTTGTATTTGCTAAGACTTACTTTGTGGCATAACATATGATTTATTTTGGGGAAGGTTATATATGCTGCTGAGAAAAAGTGTATTCGCTTGTTGATGGATGGGATAATCTGTAGATGTCTGTTAAGTCTAAATTGTTGATTATTTTATTGAGTTCTGTGATTTCTTTGTTTAGTTTTGTTTGGAAGATCTATCCAGTGGTAAGAGAGGTGTGTTAAAGTCACCCAGTACTATTGTGTTGTGGTCTATTTGATTCTTGAAGTTGTGAAGGGTTTGCTTGTTTACATGGTCCGTGTGAGTGATATGTTTTTTCCCATCCTTTTATTTTCAGTCTGTGGATGTCTCTTCCTTTGAGATGAGTCTCTTGATGGCAATATGTTGTTGGGTCTTGTTTTTTTCTTGATCCAATCCGTCAGTCTATATCTTTTAATTGATGAGTGTAGGCCATTCACATTCAGGGTTATTAATGAAATATGATTTGTAATTCTGGTTATTTTGGTTTATTTTTGGACTTTACCTTGGCTTGGTTTCTCCTTTGATTAGCCTTTCTTTTAGTGTAGTTCCTCTCTTTGTATATTTTCATCATTGGTTTTTATTTCCTCTTCATGGAATGTTTAGTTGAGCATGCTCTGTAGTGTAGGCTTTTGCGCTGTAAATTCTTTTAACTTTTGTTTATCTTGAAAGGTTTTTATTTCATCATTAAATCTGAAGCTTAATTTTGCTGCATATAAGATTCTTGGTTGGCACCCATTTTCTTTTAGAGCTTAGTGTATGTTGTCCACGATCTCCTGGCTTTGAGGGTCTGGGCTGAAAAATCTACTGAGACCCAAATTGGTCTCCCCATATATGTAATCTGATTCCTCCTCTTGCATCCTTTAAAATTCTACCTTTTTTCTGTATGGTAGGCATTTTCTTTTTAATATGCCTTGGTATAGACCTTTTATAATTTTGTACATTTGGTGTCCTGTAAGATTCATGTATTTGATTTTCAAATTCATTCTTATGTTTTAGACATTTTCTGACATTGTTTTTTTTTAATGTCAAATAGTTTTTATTTCATCACAAGTATTGACAATTAGTATCAGCTGTTTGGAATATCATGTCAAGGAGACTTTGGAAAGACTGCCTTGAATGTATCTCTAAATTTGATTTAATCAGAGGAAGGGGTAATATAAATATTTTCTGTATCTGACTTACATGGTATTTTAAGAGGATCAAATTAACTGTCTTTAATATGAGCACATACAATAAATCCACAGTATAATATTTTGATGACTAATATCTTAGTCATCAAGGAAAGTGTCATATTGTAGTTATTTGGGCCACAGTATATGCCTACCAAACCACTTAATGCCCAGGTGAATGTTTCTGGGAAATGTCATGAATCAGCTTCAATACACTTCATGAGGATATCAAAAAAAAGTCTTAGTATTAAACACTCAGAGGTACTAGTATGATGAATTAATTTAACCAATTTTTCTGTAGGAAAGCGCTATGAGGACAAAATGAGCTAAAGGCTGAATATAGATGCTATAGACTTAAGAAAGGAGAACAGAAAGACAGTGGTGGTTGGTGTAGATACGATTTTCGAGTTGAAGTTTCTGTTCTGACATTATTTTATTGAAGAGATTGTGCATTCCTTCTTCTATTCCGATCAATCTCAGATTTGGTCATTTGATTCTATCTCATAATTCTTGTATGTTCTGTTCATGGTATGGTAACTCTTAGCTTAAGAAATTCCATTTTTTTCTGAACTGTCAGCCACTTTAACTTTAGCCCACATACTGGGAGGACCCTTATTGCTTTAAGGGGGGGCCGTGTGAGTCCGCTCGATGAGTTGGGGGTCCTGAGAGATGGAAAAAGAAGAGGTCTCTGAGGATGATGAAATGGAGTCTCCCAGGACGGTGAGGGTTTGTGGGACCACTCTCCCCAGACCTTGGGGTGTAGTAAAGAACTGCTCTGCCAGAGTGAGATGCAGAAACACCCTGAGCGAGAAGCAGGAACATTGGAGTGAGAAGCAGAAACAATGTTTATTCCAGAAAGTGCAGAAACATAAATACACTCCTGGACCAATCAGGACCAATCACTCCTGGTCCAAAGGTTACAAACAAAGGAGTGCTCTCTGTCAAGAGCACAGTCTATTAGCATAGAATGGGGGAAAATGGAAGGGAGGGGTTGAAGCCATGGAGAATGCTCCTACAGACCCTAACATCAACATAATTTATCTTTGCAAAGAGTCATGGTCATCTTGACCTAAGTTTCAGTCAGGGAAATGACTTTGGATGAAACATAGGGTGGGCTTAGCTAAATACAATCTCTGCTTTTGTACTGTTGGCTTGCTTGCATTGGCTAAAGAGATAATGTCATAATGCCTGACTCAGTTTTCTTTTGCTATATAATTGGTAACTTAAACCAAGTCATCGGCTGCAATTTTGAATTGACTTTGAATTGGCTTTGCAGTCCCACCAGCTGAAAATTAAACCTTTAATGAATGAATCTCTGGGGGCTACAACTTTGAATTGGCTTTGAATTGACTTTGCAGTCCTGCCCACTGAAAATTAAAACTTTAACAAATAAATCTCTGAGTTTGATGATTCTCACTGATTGGATATAACATTTGTGGGCTCCTCCAATGATCGGATATAACATTTGGGGGCTTGTCCAATGATTGGATGTAACAATGGTTTATTATCATATTCCCTGTGTGGTCAACTTTATTTTCAAGATTGTATATTTTGTCTTCCAAGTGATCTAGTCTTTTGGTGATGCTTTCTATTGAGTTTTTTATTTGGTTTATTGTTTCCTTCATTTCAAGAATTTCTGATTGGTTTTTTTTTTTCACAATCTCTAGCTTTTTCTTGAAGTAATCTTTCACTTCCAGTATTTTCTCACTTATCTCTTTGTTAGTGTAATCAATGGTTGCCTTTATTTGCTCTCTCTCTCTTTTTTTTTTTTTTTTTGTTGAAGTGATCAATTTTTGCCTGTATTTGCTCACTTAAGTCATTCTTTAATTAACAGATCATTTTAATTATGTACATTCTGAAATATTTTTCTGATTTCATCAACCATGTTGTAAATGAATTCTACTATTGTAGTGTCTTGCTTTGTTTGGGGCACTTTTTTCCCTTGTTTTTTTTCTTTTTTTATGTTATTTATGAATCTTCCTTTTTTGCAGTGCCAATCAGAGGTATTGTGGTTTCTATGCTATAATCTTGTAGTTACCCTACAGATTACCTTTACCTCATCTTGGAGTTCTGTTTCAGTCTCCAGCATGTGTCCCCAGATTGATGCTACTACAACTAAAGATGGTGGCAGTGGTAGTGGAGGTAACTCAAAATAGCAGTGGGGGTGACCCAAGATGGATGCAAACACTTTCAGAGATGGGGCTGATAATGTGCAACTTACAAGGGCTTCAGGCTGACTAATCAGAGATGCAGAACTGTGGCATGCTGAGCTGTGGCAGGCAGCTGCCTCCAGGCCCTGTCTGTTGTCTCAAGGTGAAGGCTACTACATGGCAATGGCTTCGGAGATGGCTGCAATGTCCCAAGATGGATATGGAAAGGGAGTGACAGCATGGACCTTAACTCTGCACAAGGGCAGTCCAGGGCCAGGCTGGTGGGGGAAGTCCTGGGCCTGACCTTGGCCTGGGTTCCTGCAGGGTCCCCAGAGTTGGTCCTAAGCCTGGGCCTGGGCTCCCATGGTGGTTCCTTGAGGTAGTACTGGGTCTGGGACTGGGCCTGGGCCGGGGATCCCAAAGGTCAGCAGGGGCTCTAGGATAGAACTCAAAATTTTTCAAATGACCTTTTCTTAGTACCTAGGTTGACTGAGAAATAATCCATTCATTTGAACTCAGTCTGACTTTACAAAAAAAGGTTAATATATAAATAAAACCACCCTATACAGCAAAGAAAAAAAAAAACAAACTCAGAAAAATATTAGTATTGTCTTTTTTTCCACTACATAATTTATGTAGTAAATTTCCACTCAGGAAAAAACTAGACACTTGCTAACATACCAGGGAGAATTCAAATATATCAATACCTTGAGTAAAAGATCTAAAATAAACATGCTGGACTAGATAAAATATTGTCAGATATAAAAGAAAAATCTGAAACTTATAACAAAAACATTGTTTAAGCACATAAATTGCAGAAATTTATTGACTGAAATAAATTTAGCTTCTTAATAAAGATAGTGTTCTTAAAAATCAGTAAGAGAATGTATATATACTAACTATTCTTCTTATTTATGGATGTAGAAATTAAATTATAAAAAGACTAGGTAACTGGTTTAAGGTCTGATATCTTTGAGGAGACATTTGAATTTGAATAGAGGCATTAAAACTATAGCCAATCCTTTGAAGGAGAATCTCTGTTTTATTTGTCTTGTAAAGTGTAATTGTTTTTTACTCAGTTTTTTGATATTATGTTTGAGCTTGCCAAATTAGTTTTACTTACTTATGTACATATTGTTTTACTTCAAAAGATGCAAGAAAATGAGGTTATAATGACTACTTAATGTCAATCATGACTTCAGCCTGGGATCCTTATTGTTATGGTTTGGGTGTTGATGTCCCTCAAAAGCTCACATGTGAGAAAATGCAAGAAGGTTCGGAGAAGAGATGATTGGATTATGACAGCCTTAACCCAATTGGTGAGTTCCTCACTTGAAGAGATTAATTGAATAGTAACTGAAGGCAGGTAGGTTGTGGCTGGAGGAGGTGGAGCAATGGGAGTGTGGCTTTGGAATATATATTTGTATCTTGCAAGTGGAGATCTCCTCTCTGCTTCTGATCATCATGTGAAATGCTTTCCTCTACCACACTCTTCCACCATGTTGTTTAGCCTCACCTTGAAAGGCTAAAGAATGGAGCCAGCTGTTGATGGACTTAACTCACCTTGAGAGGCTAAAGAATGGAGCCAGCTGTCTATGGACTGAAATCTCTGAAACTGTGATCCCTCATATAAACTTTTCCTCCTCTACAATTGTTCTAGTTGGGTCTTTTAGTTACAGTAGTGAGAAAGTTGATTAAGAAATTAACATTGAGAGGTGGAGTCATTGTTGTGACTAATCTGATCTACTTGTTCAGAAGCTTTTGGAGAATTTTGGAATTGGTTAGAGGAATTTTGAGATGTGTAGTAGTGTAAGCTGGAAATAGTTTAGATTTTTGTAAATGGAGCATAACGGCCAATTCTGGTAGGAACTCAGATGACCAGAATGCAAATAGAACTGTGGACAATAAAGGGCTCAAGAGGGTTTAGAGAAAAGGGAGGACAATATGGGTAATTAGACTAGAGGCCATTCTTGTTATGTTCTGGCTGAGAAGTTTGTCTACTTTTTGTCTGTATCCTGAGATATTCTGTGAGGCCAATTTTAAAAGGGGTGGGCTTCTTAATTTGGCAAAAAAAAAAAAAATTCTAGGCAGCATAGCATTCAAGAAGTGGCATGGGTACTGCTGGTGGCATTTAGCCAAGTTTATGTTAATATTCAAGAGCAGAAAGCAGAGGACAAACATCTGAAAAACTTGGACTGGAAAGGAAGGAGTAAAATTGAGGCCAAGAAAGTTGCAGTTAAAGACATTAGTGTCACTAAATAAATGCTAAGGACTTTGCCAATAAGAAAGATGGCTTGAAGGCATATCAGGAATTGTCAAGATCATATCTTTCTCAAACTCAAGGAAGTAGAAGTAAAAATTATCTTAAGAAGAGATAAGTGGGGCAACATTCTTGTATAAGGAAGCCTAGGAAGTTTTTTCAACATGCTTCGTTACCAGGAACTCTATGGCTTTTACAACCAGGGTCCCTGGAGGCTTGGTTACTGCTCAAGAGTGCTGCATATCTTAGCATCAACCCCATTTTGCCAGAATGTAGGATGCTGGAGTCAGAGGTCATGGAGGCTTCCACCAAGATTTCAAAGGAAGACCTGGGAGTCCAGGCAAATTCCTACAGGGACAAAGTCCCTGTGCGAAGCCCCTGAGAAGGCAAAGTGTAGGGATGTAAGAAGAAAGATGAAGGTTAAGAAATGCCAGTAACATGGGGCATTGTCCTAGATGCAAGTATCAAGTAGACACAAGCCAACATAAAGGCCACTTGGGCTGCAACAAACAAGGCCACAAGGGCAGAGCTACACAAGCCCTTTGGACAAAATATCACTATGCCATGTTATCCAGATGCCAGACATATAACTACAGGACTTTTTTGTCCAGCTAGATTTCAGTCTTGCTTTTGTCCTATCCTTTCTTTCTATGTCCCTATTTTTCTGAATAGAAATATTTACTCTGTACCATTATATACTGGATACTTGTAAATTGCTTTTAATTTTACAGGAGCTCATAATGTAAAATTGCTGAGCCTCAGAGAAGATGTTGGACTTAAACTCTGAGCAATCTCAGAACAGTTGAGACTATGGGGACTCTTGTGAATGACTAAATGTATTTTTTATTATCAGATGAATTTGAGCTTTTGGGGACCAAGGGTGGAATGCTATGTTTTGAATATGAGGTATTCCTCAAGAGCTCATGTATGAAACAGCACAAGAAAATTCAGAGAAGAAAGGCTTGCGTTATGAGAAATTTAATCTGATCAGTAAATTAATCACCTGATGGGATTGAGTGGTAATTGAAGGCAGATAGGGTGTGGCTGGAGGAGGTAGGGCATTAGAGGCATGGCTTTGGAGTATATATTTATATCTGGCAAGTGGATATCTCTCTGCTTCCTGTCATCATGTGAGTTGCTCCCTTCCACCACTCTCTTCCATCATGATGTTCCGCCTCACCTGGAGTCCTGAGGAATTGAGTCGGCTGTCTATGGATAAAGACCTCTGAAACTCTGAGCCCTAAGTAAACTTTTTCTCCTCTATAATTGTGCTGGTAGGGGTCTTTTAGTCATAGCAGTAAAAAAGCTGACTAAAACACTTACCTACAATATGGCTAAATCAGGATTCTTGAGCTTGTAAGAAGATGAGGTGATGGAGGAATGGCTTATGTTTAGAAACATTCTCTTGTGCTAGTTCCAGACTGCCTAATTACACATATTCCCTTTGTGAGAAAAACAATATATTATTCATAAATTCAATTTTCAAGTAGTTCATCATTACTATGTATTTAATATGTTCTTAATTGGTAGCCCACCTAACTAAAATAATTGTACTACTTTGTTATACAGTCTTCTTATTCCTATTGATTATTTTATATAATAATGCTTGTCAATATGTAAAATACTATTATGTTGCTGGGTGCAGTGGCACATGCCTGTAATCTCAGTGGCTCAGGAGGCTGAGGCAGGAGGATTGTGGATTCAAAGTCAGCCTCAGCAACAGTGAGGTACTTAGCAACTCAGTGAGACCTTGTTTCTACATAAAATACAAAATAGGGCTGGTGATATAGCTTAGTGGTTGAGTGCCCTTGAGTTCAATCCCCAGTATCCTCCCCCAAAAATACTGTTAATATGTATTTTTCTTTTATTCACTTTGTGCTTCTCTCACCATATTTAAGTCCTAGGGAAAAAAATTTAGTTCCTTTTACTAGTGAAATTCAACTTGCAATATAATTTTGGCAAGATTTGAATATTCAATAAAAGTGCATTCAGTTGTTTCAAAATATTGATGGGTAGGAGCAAAGCTACAAAATCAGAAAGAGAATATCTATTAGCCATTTTAGCCAGGCCATCTGACCACCAGTGTCATTATTCCCCTATGGTGCCTTGCAATGTCTATTTCATTATAGCATCCAAGTTGTCCTAATATTTCTCAAGTGAGTTTTTATTTATGTACAATGAGTAATGACTCTGGATTTTAAATATGTTATGACTTTTTGCACACATATATACATGTGGTCTGACAATTTTTTGGCTTGGAGGAGATAAGTGTATAAAGAAAAGACAGTTACATCTTTTTTTCTCAGTTTTTACATTAAAAATGCATGGACATACTGCTGACTTCATTTGATTCTGGTTTCTCTTTATTTATCTATATTGTATTTAACAAGCAATTCTATACAATATGTCTCTTACTCATTCCTCCTAAATGGTGGGTGATTGTGAAATGAACCACATTGTGAAACAGAACATGTATTTTTTAGTCTATTATATAAAATTTTGACAATATAGTATTGTGGGGAGCTAGCTCTATGCTACGCCCTAATGACTAGCCATTGTGTGTAGATGGGAAAGGCACAAAGGAAGGAGGAACTATGTGATTGGTTTATATTTATTGTTGGTTCCACGAACGTGCAGCTCATGGATAGAATTCAGGGGGCTTACGTGCCTTGCTACATGGATGGCTGTTGCCTATGTGCATTGTCTCTGATTGGCTGAATGGCCCTAAAAATTGAATGCTTGTTCCACAAATAAATGAGTACCTGCTCTGACTGTACTCCCTAGTGTGTGTGATTGTACTGCGGAGGCAGCAGAGGGCTGAGAACAGATAGCTAGTCGCTCCAACTCTTCCCAACTTCCACGGCTAGGTGAATGTGGGGTACCTCTTTGACCCGCTGGCTTGGGAAGGACTGCGACCCCCGCATAGTATTATCTAAATAATAGAGTAAGATAAAAATAATTTTTAACAAACACTAAAAATATCTTAATTGAATAATCTTAAAATTTGATATTAATTCCTTCTGTACAATGAAATAAATACATATTTAATTACTGAATTAAATAGTAAATTGGGGAATATTAAAGTCTTAAACATACTGAATTCCATGATTACCACTAAAACCACCAGATTTAGCTTAATTTGGCCCTTAATGGAACATCTTAGCATTATCTCTAATCACAATGCCACATAAATCTCTAAACTTCTAAAGAGATATACATTAGTAGCTTCAGTACCTTTGAATTGTAAATATATGTTTTTAAAGTTTAATAATGCAATCTTACTGAAGGTAGCATTGAAATTTCTCCTTTTTTTATAATAATGAATGATAATGTTACTTTTGCCCCTCAATTACTTTAACTTGGGTGATGCTTTGTGAAAGGGTTAATCAAATTTTAATTAAGTTTATTTAATTAAACTTCAAACCATTTTTAATAATTGAATATGTAATGGAAGTCAGAGTTGCAGAAAACCAAATCATTTTTGTGACATGAAGTCTTAATTGGAAATGATATAATATTCTTAAAATAAATTATTTTTAGAGGGATAACATCAAATTTTGCATGAAATAAATTTAGATCAGATATTGAGAAAAATTTTACTTTTAAATATCAAACTACATGGTTTCTAAAGAAAAGTTGATTTTGTTAGAATATCTGTTATTTTTCTTAGAAACAAAAGAGAATACCAAATAACTTGAACTATTGAACAATAAAGTAATGATGCTAACACAGTGCATTTAATTACAAACATATAGTTGGGATTTTTTTTGTGTGGCTACTGACAATAAACAGATTAGAAAAGTTATAAAGAAAAGAAGTTTATTGTGGCTCATGGTTCTGGAGTTCAAAACACAAGAGGTAGCCACTGGTTATGACCTATCTATATAATTGTCCAGAGCTGGCATAGGACATGACATAGTAAAATATACAGAGTGTACATGTGTGTATCTCTCTCTCTCTCTCATATATCCATCAGAATTCAATAATCAGGTCTCCATTCCAATGAATATTTCTAATCCTAATGACTTCCCAAAGGCCCACCCCTATGTGGAGGTTGCAGACTGTCCTGAGCCAGCAGATCAATGGGGTACCCCCATATTCACCTAGCCATGGAAGATGGGAAGAGTTGGAGCTGACTAGCCATCTGTTCCAAGCCCTGCCATAGGACAATCAGACACGCTAGGGAGTCCATTTATTTGCGGAACAAGAATTCAACTTTTAGGGCTGTTCGACCAATCAGAGACAATGCATGTAGGCAACAGCTGTCCATGTGGCAAGGCACGTAAGCCCCCTGAATTCTGTCCATGAGCTGCATGTTCACAGAACCAACAGTAAATGTAAACCAATCATATAATTCCTCCTTCCTTTGTGCCTTTCCCATTTACACACAATGGCTAGTCATTAGGGCGTAGCATAGAGCTAGCTCCCCACAAGTCCCCCTTTTTTGTTTTGTATGGTCCACTTTGGGAATGTGCCTGTTTTAGGTTGCCTCCATCTTTCAGGGGGTCTTACCCATCATTGGCTACCATTCCAGCCTCATGGTGGGCCCATACATTAAGGCCTTTGGATTTCATGCAAGGCCACATAGACGCAGGGGTCTCTAGGGGTTTGGGGGTGTTCTTCAAGCACCTGTGCTAGCATTGTGATCTTGTTTTGGAGCTGGGCTTGCATTTCCAGCACCTGGTAATGAAAGGCAACAGAAAAAGGTGAAACCATCAATGCCCAATAGGGCTAAATTTGGAAGAGGCTTGTGTGTTTTTGCCACATGGCAGTAAAAAATTGGGCAGAAGGCAAATTTCCCACCTTTGTATGATTGAGCTTAACAATTGAGGACAACAATTGGGAGGACAAATTTAACATCTTATCATTTTAGGGTCCCCTAATGTAGGTGGAGTAATTTTTTTTTTTATCATTTGAGTAGCATTAACATTTGAGTAGCATTAATCTCCAGAAAGGATTGACAGATGTGAACATAGAGGGAATTATAAAGGTGTCTCTGTTGTATAGATAATACAGTCAATTGCTCTGATTGAATGTCCATTTCTTGCTGGAGGATCACAATGCCCCCAGGGAGGTAATTGCTGAGAGTCAAATGTTTTTCCTGTCACTAATGACCTCTTGGAGCTTCTGGGCAGTTTGAGTACTTTGTGTGATCGCGACGGCAGCAGTGGCAGATGCAGCCATGGCAGCAATCACAGAGGCAGTGATTCCAAAGTCCCTCTGATAAGGCTGGGTGCCGTTGTAGAATTGGAGCCTCTGTCAGAATACCAGTCAGCACCAGGCAAGCAGTCCACCACGGTCATTTACATGGGTTCATTCCTGTAAATTAAGGAGATAGATCACCCCTCAAGAGTGGATGCTCTTGGGTTATCAATTTGTTCAGTGTGGCAATATTTAAGGTTTCTATTGGGTACCCAAATAGGACTTGATTAACCTACTGGGAAAACACATCTAAAGCCTCAGCCCACACTTATAAGGGGATCAGGTTCACGCCAACATCCTGTTAGGGGGTCCTTCCATTGGACCGCAATCTTGATATAAGGCATCTGGTTGGACCAATGTCTTTGGAAAGCCATTAAAAACTGTTATTTTGAAAAATTTAAAATATTTAATGTGAGCATAGCTATTCGTAGCTGATCATGAGGGTTAGTTTCCCCTTTTTGTTTTTGTAATTTATCCTTTATAGTTTTATTATGTCACTCTACGATGGCTTGTTTTCCTGGGCTGTATGGAATTCCAGTGGAATGTTTAATATACTATTGGGCAAAAAATCCCTGTACGGCTTGGCTCACAAAATAAGGCCTATTGTCTGTTTTTATTGCCCATGGGACACCTATGAATAGCATTACTTGCTTTAGAGTCTTAATTATATGGGTTGCTTTTTCCCCTGTAAGGACAGTAACGTATAATGAGCAGTATAGCCATTGCTCCATTTAGGAGGGTGAGGTGTCCAGAGCTCCCATGAGAGCCAAAATCATTAGGGGTGAGAGAGAGATATTATATAATAACTAGTGGTTTAAATATTGAGAAGAAAACATAAAAAGTATTTACATGGATCAGTTCCTTTATATAAATGCTATAACATGAGAAATACCCAAAACCAAATAGAATTTTACCATCAAGGCGTAAACCCAGTAAAATAAAATAACAACAAAATACTATAAAAGGTACAGAGAATGTGTGGCTATAGGAAACTTTAGTGTAAATTGCAGTATATAAATTGGCCCATGTAGAATAAAAAATTATTTACTGAAGTTAGAATTTTTTAAAATAAAACAGTGCTTATTAGAAGTATTTTAATATGAATCAGATATATAATCTAAAGGTAGAAACTTTAAAAAACATTAACAGCATTAAGCCAGTGCCATTCATTTGTATTTCCATTTTGCTTTTGTTTTAAAAGCTGTTGTTTTGACTTAAGAAAAATCTCTAAGGCTAACATCCTTAAAAGTATTATTTATTCTTGTCAGATTTATACTTAGTCATTAGGAAGTGATTTAGGCTGGCAATGCAGCTCAAAGTCTAGGAGAGGGGTTAAGTTAATCAGGAATTTGATTTTGAGCCAGTGAAGTCTTCAGGTTAAGCAGACAGCCAATTTAAGTGAGAGAAATTATTCATCATTTCAATAACAGTTATAGACATAAACATGTTAATGTGCAATTATTTATATTTTTATTTTTTTGTACTCCCCATATAACTATAGAAATCTTGTATATATGGCTGCATATTCATGGGAGGAGTTTGTCCCCAATGGAGCTGCACTGTAGCCAGGGGGCTGTGACACTAGGCAGGAGTTGGATCTGTGTCTCTTTCGCCTGTAAAATTTTTTTCCATTAGAGAGTAGTAGGCGGCAAGAGAGAGGCCTTTGAGCCACCTTTATTGCTTTAGGCCTTTCCAGCCCCCTGGGAGCTGGCTGCGGTGCTTTGTGGCAGTAGAAAGTCACCTACCAGCTAGCTGCTGGTCGCTAGCCCAAGAGCAGTCCCCTGTGAGTCCTGCCTGATTAGGTAGAGGGGCCAGAAGGAAGAGATGGTGGGAAAAGTCCGCCGATTGTGAGAAGGAGGAGAAAATGCACATCTGTGCAGTGAATGCTGTGGATCCACGTGCAGGGAGGGATTTTGGCCCACCTGGAGGCAAGGCATATGGCCTCAGGCATAGGAGGTGCCAGCAGAGTGCGCTTGGGAATTTTATCTCCACAAGCAGCTCTGTGGCAAGGGCATGGTCACTTTTTGCTAGCTGGCGTGACTTTGTGCCTTGTCAGATTTGGTGCTTGCAACTTGGCTCATGGCGGCGGAGCCGTAGTATTGGGCCGTTGGTGCTGGCGGCAATTAGGCTTGTTGCGAGCAAGGCTGGTGGCGTGCGTGCATGCTGGGCAGGGTGGAGCCAAGGCAGACACACAGGTGCCGACCACATGGGCAGGGGCAGGGACCTCCCCTTAGCAGGGGAA
The DNA here is from genome assembly GCA_004024805.1 of Geosciurus inauris. Lineage (NCBI taxonomy): Eukaryota > Metazoa > Chordata > Mammalia > Rodentia > Sciuridae > Geosciurus > Geosciurus inauris. The sequence continues at coordinate 24,329 of PVHX01024183.1, forward strand.
AATGGCGGCTGACCATCCTCAGAGGGAGGACGACAATATGTCGGAGGTCGTTTGTCTTCCCCCAGGGAAGTTTGTAAGCCTAGTTCATAGGAGTGACTGAGGACCTATGAAAATCAAGCCTTTCCTGATTTAAACATTTCCAT
>PVHX01024184.1:0-24461 GCA_004024805.1 Geosciurus inauris
CTGGCAAGGGAGCCTGGTGGGAACGGGTGTGGGCACTAACAGGGGAAGAGGGGAGTGGGTGAGCAAAGGAATCCATTGGAGGGGGTGGGTTCCCAGGAGGAGGGGGATGGTGGACAGGTGGGGCTGACAGCAGCTCAGGTGGATCAGTGAAAGAGGAAGAAGATAGGTAAGAACATTGGGAAGGGGGGGTGGGATTTTCTCTAGCAAGGATTACTTGAAGGACAGAACAGGTGGAATAAAGGTTGGGGCGAGAGCGTACCTCCAAAAAAGCCTGAACATAAGGAGCCTCTGTCCATCTCCTTGTCCGGTGACAAAAATTAGCCAAATCAGTGAGGATTTGAAAATCAAAGGTTCCCTCTGGAGGCCATTTTGATCCATTTTCTAAGCCATACTGAGGCCAGACTTCAGTAGAAAGGAGGACCAGACGCTCATGGCATAGGTCCTCAGCAAATCCTAGCTCCTCAAAATTGCAATACAGACAGCCCAAAGGAGTTTTGGGGTCTGGAGAAGAGTTAGTATTTCCCATGACTTCTCAGCGTTCACGGAAGTGGGCGGGAACAGAAAAAGGCATCCCTAAATCCATTCAAGTCCACCGGAAAAGGGGGGGCCAAGCGAGGGGTTCAAGCATCCTTGTAAACTCCTCAAAAGGAATCGGGTGGTTCACAAGGACTGGAGACATCTCTCCAATCCCAGTGGCCTCGGGCAGGGGCCTGTGCACACATGTGACTTATGTGTAGGCCCTCTGGTGCGGACGGGAATGAAGCTGAGGAGTCAGGGGAGACAGGTTGAGGGAAGTGTACCTCACTTTTGTCGATCCGGAGGACAGAGACAGAGAGCGGCTCCTGGTCTGGTTCGGAGAGTTTGCCTCTACCCCAGTACAGGGGGAGGTCCAAGAACTCTCCCGGCTTTTGTGCACCAATTTGTAAAGCCAAACAACCAGAAGAAAGTAAAACAGGTCCAGAACAGGCTTTATTTTGGGAAGAACGCCCCCGGGCCACACGACCGGTCACCAGGCTTGAGCAGGCAGAAATGGCGCTGAGGCCTGGTGGCATACAGAAGTTAAAGGCCCCTCCAGCCCCATCCGGAAAAGGAAGACTTAAGGCAGGAAGGGAAGGGCCTGGGGCAGGAGGAGTTGTGGTCTAGAGTCCAGTGTCCTCTGAGATTGGTTAGGGGAGGCTGGTGAGGTCAGAGTCCTTCTGGGATGAGCTGGGAGACATGGCGATTTTCATGTCGGAGGTCCAGTGTTTCTCCATATGGGCTACTGGAGGCAGCCATGTTGGCGTGGTTGGCGCATGCGTGCTGCGTTTGGCGTGCGACCTACGGTAGCCATGTTGGTATGTTTTGCGCACTCTGCTACTCGCGGTGGCGGCTGCAGAGAACAAGGGGGCTGGCGTCTGGGGCGGGTGGGAGCGAGGCAGCTGACGGGCGGACGCCGGGCGCTCCTCGGGCTCCTGCATTGTGCAGCTCCAGCGGTGGTGGTCGGAGGACATGGCCGGTGGTTGTTCCGTGTCTGCCTCTAACCTAACAGGAATGAAGGCCCCTGAGCAGTCTACACAGTTTAGAAAGCCCTGTGGAAATCATTCCTATACTCCCATGAAGGCTTCATGGGCAAATTAAAGCATCAAGTTTCTTTGTTTGTAGTTGGGACTGTGCCCCCGCAGTGTGGCAATACAGTTCTGCCACCAAAATGCTAACTAGCAACTTCTGAGTGGTTATGAAACAGGAAGTGTGCAAGACTTAGTTCACGAAGCCATGAAATGCCCTTGCACTGTAGCAACAAAAGCAGACTTCTTTGAAATTGTGACTCTCGCTGTTTTCTAAACAAGCTACACAAAATGAGAGGATCACCTACCGGTCAGAAGCCAGGAGACTTATGTACATCAGTTCCTAACATCTCTATTTTCACACATTGACATAGTCAGAGGCCAAGATCTCTTCAAAACATACATACACATGTATTCACACACACACACACAGGAGAGGCTCCTATTGTCTCAGGTAAACAAAGCAGAGTAAACAATATTCACAAGAGGTTCAAATAACATCTTCCAAACATGAGAGTAACAGTAATCAAATCAAAGAACTTATTTGGAAAAAAGATTCAAATATATGTATATATAAAAACAGAGTCACAATAAGCAAGGTAAAGAATCCATCCAAAAGGATATTCATATGTCTGTTTTCAGAGAGTTAAAATAAGTGTTTTGAACTTTCAGAGGAGGTCAAATACAATTATTTTTGTTTTATGGGGTTGATTCCCCTTACAAACAATTGTTGAAGAATTAGGGTCTGCGGGTGGTTCTTTGGGGTGAATTTTTGGCCCAGCAGAGGTCTACAGTGGAAGGAAGCTCCTGTGGATGGTGCAGTTGGTACAGACTGAGTAAAATGGCCAAGGGCTGCCTGCTGCCTGCAGGTGGAGACAGAAATTTTGAATTTTCTGGAAGGAAGGAGCAGTCACAAGCCTGAAGATTCCCCACACACAGTAAGACAGTCACAAAACAAGACAAACAGCCACTGCCCCTCCCTACCAGGTTGGCTCTGGGAATCAGCTGAGTGATGTATCTGGCACAAGATGGGATCTCAACAAATGGAGCTGCTGCTTCTGGCAGGCAGGGGCGTAACTCCCAGTTTGCTGATACCCCTGTCTGACACCTCAGCTGTGCTTGGCTGACTTGCAGCAGCACCATCTAGACTGAGCTCCTGTTGATGAACTGCTCTGACTCATGCCCTGCCAGCCAGGTTTTCCTGGAAGTCTATGGGATCCCAGAGAGTAAACTGAAATACACAAAAGATGATATGATCTTAATCTTTCCAGAAAACAGGGATCCATTTGAATGTCTCTGAATGCCAAAACCCAGGAGGTTTCATTAAACAAATGAAAATGAGAACCCAAAGAAAAAAAATCTCAGACGTTTTCCTTCCGATTACCACTGGCAGCTTCCGGAAACTGTGCTCTGTCCCTGGGACTGTTGGCCCTACACATACTCAGTGGAGTCAGGAACCGTGAAGCCCTGACATCTATCTAAAATGTGGAAGTCCCTTCCCTTCATAAGAGGTTAGAAGGAGTCATGTAATGTTCTCCTTTCCTGTTCTCTTTTTTTCCTGACAAATTTCAGGACAGTATTCATTTCTTGTTTTAAGGGGGACTAAAATGTAGACTGTCATATTTTGTAACAGTAACTTTTTGGTGGGTCTCTGATGGGAGGAGGTGGAGGAGAGAGATGTGGTTTAGATTATAGGTACGGGGACAAGGGAAGTAAGGGCAGGAAGAGGAGCAAGGGCAGGCAAGCCCACAGCACTGAGGAGGCAGAGAAGTAGGGCACACGTGACCTTGGAGAAGCACAGCTTCTGAGACTTCTTGCTAGGCAGCATGGAGAGTATGATCAGACTCACAGCATGGCCTTGATATGGGTGATGAAAATCAATCAGGGCCAAGTCCTGTTTCCCATATGAAGACTGAACACCTGAGAAACACCGAGATAAGCGTGGAAAGCAAATTTTGTTTAAAGGATAGAACAGAGAGAGACTTCTTCACAGAGAAGGGGCCCCAGAGCTGGGTGTCCGAGGAAGTGGGGGTGTCCTTCCCCTTTTATACATTTTAGAATTCCTTTGTTCTCATGGCCTCGGCCCTGCATCCTGCTTATGTGACTGGTGACCAAAAGGTGGGCCTATCACAAGTGGCACAATTAATAATTACTCGGAGGTAGATTGTCTTTAAATGCAAGTGTATATTCAATCACAACAATCATCAAATATAATCAATTAATGCAAAAAGTGTTGGGTGTGCTGGAGCACCCCAACTAGCATTCAATGTGCACTAATTAAACACTATAGGTAAGTCACACTATCCTAGGGCAGTTAAACACTACCAGTAATTCACACAATCCTAGAGCAACCACGAGCCCCCAAATACCTCCAATGCCACATGACTTCTCTTAGCCAAAGATCAGACATTGTCCTTGTCTAGTGGTTCTCTTCAGCTGACAGCTGGAATGGTGGGAGTTGATCCAGGAATGGTGGAGTTGATCCAGGGATGGATAGCAAGGCTGCCAGTCTCACTGATGTCCTTGGAGCAAAAGCCCCCAATGTGGCAGAACAAGCAATTTAAATGCAGTTCCAAGTTGGTGGTGTGAACTGGTGATTGGTTACACCCAATGAAAGTCAATGTCCATTGGTTATATCCAGTGAGATACTGTAATTGCAGCTGGGCGTATTCTTTGTCCATGATAGGGAGCACAGCTCCATGTCATTGCTAGGCAGGCCTATGGTTAGGTGCCCCTTACAGCCCCTTATCCACTGCAAGCAGGCATGACTAAGCATGTCAATGGCTGCTGATCCTTATGGCCAGCAGCTTAGTGAGTCCCCAGCACCAGGCATCTCTATGGCATATGTTCCTTACAGGCCCTAAGGTGGAGTGCTGCAAGGGCTGAAATAAAGCCATCCAGAGGCCAGGAAGGAAACGAGTAGCCCAGGTGGCATTCATTAACAGCCCCTTGGAGGGAGGAACAATCAGGTCACCTGGACAAGAGGTTGCAGCAGGGGGAAGGGCTCTGGAGGTATTAGCATTTTATTACCTCCTGAATAGGATCCCATCTTTCTGACCCAATCATTTATTACCTACACTGACTGTCTTTTCATCCCTCTGCCTCATCCTGATTAGGAGGGGACTGAATGGCAGGGTGAGAAGTTGGATGTGAAAGGCAAAGGGCATGGGAGCTAGACAGAACTGGGCTGGAGCCCATGCCACCACTTCTCAGTTGTGTGATTTGGGGTAGGATCTGCCAGAGAAACAGAACCACTGTGTGAGGTGTGTGTTTGGGGGGAAGGGGGACTATTTCATTATACAGATTTGACCTTACACAATTATGGGAGTTTGTTACACAGTTCATGTGAGACTGTTTTTCCTGTGTCTGGTACTGAAGCCTGAAGTCCTCAGGGAAGAAATGGGGGGGGGGGGGAGAGGAACAGGAGGTGGAAGAGACCAGGACAAACAGGAACCTAAGGCTGAGCTGGAGCCCCATCCCTCCCTAGCTCCTCAGTCTCTCTCCACTGCCAAGCCTTCAACTTGCACAATCATGGGGAAAGCTGATGCCCTTGGTCATGGAGCTAAACTGAAGGGGCACCTGACCCAGGAGACAGGGAAGCATGGCAGAAGATGTGATAAGAGCTGTAGTCCCGCCATCCCGCATGCCAGTTGATGAGCCACACATTGCAAGCCCTGACAAAGCCTCCCACCCAGCCCAGCCCCCCAAATATAAAGGAATATGGCTGCACCTGTTGCCGAAATCTTGATCCTTGTCACTGATGCCAATCCAATAACCAGGACACAGTTTCGAGAAAAAGGAAAAAGGTTTATTGCTCTGCAAGCAAGGGAGAAACATAGGGACTCCTGTCCCAAAGGCTGTCATTCTTCTCAGCAGGAACAGGGGCTTTTGAAGAGATGACTTAAAGGCTACATCCCACTGTGTTCTCTGTCTGGAGTTTGTAATTCACTTGCTAATTTGGGAGATAGTCATTTCTGAGATCTTCTGGTTCCATCTCCAAAGTCTGGATCACTTCATTCCTATCGTGGGTACTCAGGGACAGATAACGTTAGCACAAAATGACTGCGCAGGACGCAAACTTCACGGATCAGCACAGCCTTTATTCAGCAATGAAGTCATGCCTCTGATGGATACACTTTCTTGGTGGAAAACGCACCACTGGCCAAAGGCAGAGTCTGTGCTTATATACGTTACTCTGAGAGGTGACTTAATTATTGACAGAGTATGTCAGTTTGGGTACTCAGGGAAGAGATTTTTTTGTTTTTTGTTTGCTTGTTTGTTTTGTTTTGTTTTGGTATTGAGGATTGTACTCAGGGGTACTCCACCAATGAGCCACATCCCCAGCCCTATTTTGTGTTTTATTTAAAGACAGGGTCTCACTGAATTGCTTAGGACCGCACCATTGCTGAAGCTGTCTTTGAACTCATGATTCTCCTGTCTCAGCCTCCCAAAGTGCTGGAACTACAGGCGTGCATCACCATGCCCGTAAGATTTGTTCTTACCGGGCAATCTTGTGAGAATTTGAGATTTGTTTTTACTGGGCAATATTTTGACTTGGAGAAGAATGGAGGGTCTGGGGTCAGTGTTCAGTATTTCTCTCTTTCCCTCCAGGGTCCCGTTGCACTGTCACTGAGAAAGGATTTATTTGGGGAAGGATCAATGCTTTGGCTTCCTCCCAGAGACTGCCATTCTAGGCTTGATGGATATCTCCTCCCCAGGAATTTGTCCTGTCATTAGGAAAGACTAGATTGGGAAAGGATCCATGTTATCAATGTGGTGCCTTCTTCCTCACTCCCTCTTCCCAGGCCACACTATTTGGAGGTTCATCATTTTCCATATCTTACAGATAACTCTGCCTGGATGGAAAAGGTAATCCTGTTTCCCCTGAGATTAGGGAAGGGGAGAGATTAGGGAGGAGCAGAGAGAAGGAAGAGAAAGAAACATGTCCATTTTAAAAATCAGTTGCAGGGCTGGAGCTATAGCTCAGTGGTAGAGCGCTTGCCTCGCATGCACTGGGTTCGATCCTCAGCACTATATAAAAAGAAATAAATAAAGGACACTGCATCCATCTACAACTAAAAAAATATTTTTTAAAAAATCAGTTGCAGTGGCAGAGCAGCAAGGGCTATATTCAAAGCATAAAGGGGATCACTGTTGCAGAATGAGAAAATAACAGGTTACAGATGTTTTAGATGCCAGATACCAATACCATCACAAAACCCAGGAAAATAAAACAATAGATTAACTGCCTGACAAACCTCTATAATTCTCTTTACCTACATTTTTTAAACTATGTCATCTGTGCCTTTATATATGACAACCTTATGTAATAGTCTCTATAGAAATAGAAAGTTAACTCAGTCTTTTCTTTAGCATGATTTATCATTTTTTTAAAAAATTATTGATAGTTTAGAAAAATTACTTTTAGCTTGGCAATTAGTGGAGATATATGTATGCTGGAAAATGTTAAATATTGATAAATATGTATACTTTCACATATACTATATATAAATGAATTCAGTCTTCTCTGGCATAGTTAATTAAAATTTGTTTTTTAATTATTGATAGTTTAGAAAAGTTTTTTTTAGTTTCACAATTTGTTATTGATCTATACCTATAGAGGATGTAAAATGTCAAGACACTGCTCAAAAATCTCACAACTACCCACCTCAACATCACCCTACATAAGAAGTGTGTCAGAGGGAAACTCAGGAAGAAAGAGAGAGGGGTCTCAACAATGATGCTTACAGGGGCTAGGATTGTAGCTCAGTGGTAGAGCACTTGCCTCGCATGTGTGAGGCCCTGGGTTCAATCCTCAGCACCACATAAAAATAAATAAAGACATTGTGTCCATCTACAACTAAAAAAAAAAAATTAAAAAAAGGATCTAAAAATGTTTAAAAAAAAAAACAATGATGCTTACAAACCTCCTACTTTGCAGATTTTACAAAAGTACATTACCTTGTGCACACAGTCCCAGAGCCCCTCCTACGGCCTTGGAAGAGACCTTGCAAATAAAGTCCCCTGAGCTCTAAGCTTTCAATAGGTTCACAGTAAATCCGCCTTCAAAAGGGAGAGACAGAGCGAACACACTTAGGATGTTACATGCAATGATAGAGGTATAACATGATGCTGTGCAGGGGTATACTTGGAAAGACAAAGAGTTGGGGAGGCTAGACGCCCTTCATGAGAAACACCAAGAGGATTGGCTTCCTGTTCTCTTCAGATCACAGATATGGATGGAAATAAGAGTTGGCTATGGGTGACCTCAAGAATCCTCCTGCCCAAAGGTCTGGGAAAGTAGAGTGCCAACCACTGAGAGTCGTTGGCCTGGCCATGCAATCTGCTTTAGGGCAGGGAGATAACTACCTGCATTTGGGATATTGTGTGCTTGAGGGGTCAGAAGGATGCCAATCCAAGGAGCTTCTTTTAGCACTGTGCCAAGGACTTCTCTAAGGAAAACCCCTAAGTTTTAGCAGCAAAGAGTTCTGGAAAGAGGTTCTTTAGCTAGGGAAAAAGAAATGCTCCTACGGTTTTCTCATCCTGGGGCAAAACCAAAGGGTCAGAGTAGCTGCTCCTGAAAAATCAACCTCAAAGGTGATCACAGACCTTTCCTAGCCTCAGTGGATGCACACTCCTTTTCTTTGACATGTCTCCCACATAAAAGTAAAATATACCCATGGGGGGGGGAGCAAAAAATACTTTTTGTTGTTGTTGTTGTTTAAGGAAACTTATCATTCGTGACTCTACTATCTATGTCATGCCCTTATTTTGGCATGTTTCTCCCTTCCTGAGGGGTGGGAGGTAGTGGGGACTCAACCCAGGGGCACTCTACCACTGACCTACTCCCAGTCTTTTTTTTATTTTTTTGTTTTGAGACATGATCTGGCTAAGTTGCCTCATCCTCCTGCCTCAGCAAGTGGCTGAGTTTACAGACTGCAGGCACCTAGCCAGTTGACTAGTTATTTTTAATTCCTCCTGTTGGAAAGGATTCCAACTTCTGTCCTGCTGTTTTCAATTAACGTGTAAACACATCTCTATGTCTTGAAATACTCAAAGCATAATTCAGACTTGCTAGATATTTCACCACATATTTTTATATTGGCCCAATTTCAAAAAAGCTCCACACAAAGGAAATTTAAAAAGGCAGGAAGTCCAAAAGTAAAGGTCTCTATTGCCCGATGCTACCTTGCCAACATGCTGGGCTGGACATTGATAACCCTTTTATGTTTTTCTTTCCTTATTTTTTCACTGTTCTGGCCTTACGTTTGGTAGGCAAGCACTCTACTCCCAGCCCATCCCCAGGGCGACCTTCTTTAATTCTTGGTCTCCCTCCACTCATCCCCTCCTTTGCCCCTCTGCCCTGTGCTTCTGCGCTGAGCTGGATTTACGGTCAGCCTTGGGAGAAGGCAATGGGCTCAAAGTTTTACCAGCAGGCATGGCACTGGCAACCGAGCAGGCTCAGACTCCAGCTCCGGGGGTTACTTCCTCATTTTGACACAGGGCCAAACCCAGACTATTAAGAAATGTGGGAAGTTCCCGTAGCTCTTTGCCCATTATCCACCAAGCCCCGCTCCTTCCGTTAACAGGACCCTTTCTAACTATATCTTTAAACCCCTAAAACCCTTTCAATAAAAGCGTTAAAAGCTCAATATGTTAATCCCAGCACTTAGGGAGGCTGAGACAGGTCATGGGGGCTCGCATGACCCGGCAAGGCTCATCCCCGGCACTGGGTTTCTCAGGGTCTTTCAAGAAGGATCGCAAGGCCCCCGAAGGTGGGCACCTGGCGGGCTCCCCTCTCCACCTGCTCTGCGCCAGGCCGTGGCCGGCCCGCTCCGCGCTGGGGAGGCGGCCTCGGTCCCGGCCGAGCGGACACAGAGGCCGAGCTCTGGGCTGCGCGGGGCGCTGCCGCCGTGGACAGTGCTGGGTCACCCACCGCGGCTTTCCCGGGAACACCGGGGAAAGTCCCGCGCCGGGGCGGGGCGAGGCCCTGGGGCGGGGCGGGGCGGGGCTCCGGAGCCGGGCTCCCCAGCTCCTGGGACGCTCGGGAAGAGGCGGGCCCGGCGCCCTGCGCCCTGCGCTCGCCATGGCCGCCGCGGCGGCGACGTGAGCGGCTCGGCGGACCCCGACAGGGGCCGGGCCGCCGCAGCTGGACCGCTGCTGCTCCCAGCGCCCCAGGCCATGCGGCCGCCGCCGCCCCGGCTGTGGCTGCTGCTGCTGCTCTGCTGCCTGTGCGCCGCGGCGCCCCCGCCAGGTAAGCCTGGCAAGGGCCCCGGAGGCCTGGGCAGGCGCGGCTGGGTGGGATGCGCTGGGCTCAGGCCGGCGTGGAGGTCCGCCCAGTGCCCACAGCGCCTGCGCCCCAGCCTGCGGAGATCTGTAGGGCTCCGCTGGGTGCCCAAATTGGGTGGGGTTCCGCGGACTTCCCGAGCGCTGGAGTCCGCGGGGTGTCGCGATTGGGAGGGGTCCTCTAGGAGCCTCGATCGGGAGGGTGCCCGCAGCTGGTGGAGCGGCCCGGAGGGGACCCGCGGGAGCCCGCAGTGAGTGTGGGCTGAGCGGCGGGGAATTCCAGGCAGTGACCATGAAAGGATTTGGAGCACCTCGAGGGAACCGCTGGACGGCTGTCACTCCTCCCAGATCCTGGCCCCTGGGATCCTTCCCAGACTAGGGGACACTCTTATTGCCTTTTCATGAAGCTTGACGCGCTGCCGCTCCTTCTCCTCCACCCCAGAACAACCGAGCCTGGAATTGACTGCCGCCCAAACCTCCAGATTTTCCAAATGAACAAAGGGAGAATCGAATCCAGGAATCTGACCGCAGATTGTCAACCCTGGCTAGAGTGAATTTATCCCCTTCCTGGAGGGCCCTAGCCTACCCAGTGGCCTGACCTGGAAGCTAAACTCAGACCTTTCTTGAGACAGCAAGGATCGGTCCTGTGGGGGTCAGCCGAGACGCAGGGACTCAATATATAAGATCCTATAAATTTAATTATAAATTTATAAGATCCTCGGAATCTTATAAATGGAGAGCAGAAATATCCAGTTTTCCTCAGTTGCAGGGAGGGTGGGATGTCAGCGGAACCAGGCTTTTAATCCCAGCTCTGCTGTGCCCAGACAGCACCTTACCTGGGCTCCACATCTTTTTTACCTCTGACCCTAACTGACCATACCCATGAGCCAAACACAAACTAAAGGAAAAGAAAAAGACCTCAGTGACAAAGAATACTGTGTACATGTATTTTGCTGGGTTATTTCCTATCTAGAGATGATATCAAATGTTGAATAACACTTGAATAGTCTCAAGTATTTAGAGATTTCCTCCCATTTGAAGGTGGTGTTGGGGATTTGGTTCTTCTACCAGCATTTCTTGCAGAGGCCCTCAATTAAGTTTAGACTCTCCTGAAAGTGGGAAGGGAAAGCAGAGGAGGATGTACCCTGGTTAAATGTTAGACTTTTTCCAAAGGAGTCAGATGTTTCCATGGGAGTCAGTTTGAATCTCAATTCCGCTCCCCAGCTTCAAGTCTTGAGGAACCAATGTATGCCTCCTGTCTAGGGCTCCTCAGATGAGATTTGGTAATTGCCCCGCTGGGTCATGGGCAGGTGGTGGTACTTTGTATCAGGGCTATTGAGGATGTGACTATTGGTGGTCTATGAACTGTTTGCATTTCACTTGAGATGAGTCCAGAGGTTGAAATATTTTTTTAGAAAACTTTACAATTTGACATTGTTACAGCATCCAGGTGTATGTCCATCTTTCTAATGATTAACTTTCTAATGATTAACTTTTTTAAAAATATTTATTTTTTAGTTGTAGGCTGACAGAATATCTTTATTTTATTTTTATGTGGTGCTGAGGATCGAACCCAGTACCTCACGCGTGCTAGGTGAGCACACTACCACTGCGCCATAACCCCAGCCCGAGAATTAAGGCTTCTATTTGTAATTGTAGCGCTGCTTAATTTTCCAGTGGGTTGGATGTGTACTTGTGCTGAGGAACTTTATTGCCATTATTTACTAACTTGAACATCTAAACCTTTTAATATGCTTAGAGATCTCTGACAAAAATGATCCATCCCCAACAACATAAAAACCACCACAGACAAATGCTTCTTAAGTCTCCTGTTTGTCCACAGTCTCTATGATCAAAACTCTCACGTACCCAGGATGTTTTTGACTAACATTACAAATAATAATTCTAGCTACCATTTATTGAATGAACCACCTTCTAAGTCAAGGTGCCAAGCATACATGTGTATGTATGTGTGTGTGTATATATATAATCTCTCTTAATTTTCTCAACCATTCTTTCAGAGTGGATAATCTTCCCATTTTATTCCCAAGAAAGCAAAACCATCCTTTAGACAAATGATCCAGGTAAATAATTTGATGTCCAGTATTTACTGATGTGAGGAATGCCAAGGAATGAGGAATTTTTTTTTTTTTTACTTCTCATTTTTAGGGTGTTGGAGGCGAGATTAGTGATGGCATATAATTCATGTTTATCATAATGCCCGCCACCATGCAGAAAGATCCTGAAGAGTTGATCCTAGGTTGTCAAGATCAAATGATAAGTTTAATGTTAATTGTATTTTACGATCTGTATGTGAGGTGTTAACCAAACTATACTGTACAGACCAGGATAGCCTATTTTTACATATGTATAAAGTCCCAAATGCCTGGATCCGAAATAGATTGTGGTGGTGGGTTGGGGAAGGAAGAATCAGAGGTGGCAGGTTGGGGCAGGAAGGTGGCTTAGAAGGAGCTGTGGCTATAAGAGCAGGGGACACAGTTCACACAGGTTACACCTGGCTTATCTCCTCTTGCCATTAGTAGTTGATGAATCATTTTCTCGAAGACTGTGGAGAGGAAGGTAGCCTGGAGCTCTGTGCACCCTTCCAAGGATTGTAAGTTTTTATCTGGTAGGAACTGGGGTGCCGATGAGGCCCTGGTGGGACTTTATTAGTTTCCTGTTGCTGTAACCTTCACCCACTTGGTGGCTCCAAACAACACAAACTTACTATCTTATAGTTCTGGAGGTCAGAAGTCTAATCTGAGTTTCACAGGGAAAAAGTCAAAGTTCTGGAGGCCCCAGGCAGAGGAATCACTTCCTTGCTTGTGCCAGCTTCTAGAGAAACACCCTTGTGATTGCATTTGGCCCATAGATATTCCAGGATAATCTCCCTGTTGTAAGGTCATCATACTAGGAACCTAAGTATTACTTGTAACTGTATTTCCCCTTTGCCATATAACCTCACAAGGCACAGACACTGGGGGGGGGGGGGGGGGCAGGGTACACTGTTCTGCCTATAACAGGACAGAACTGTAGAATACCTTGCCCAGCGTAGGGCCACCCATTTGTGGCCACTCTGTCTCAGGAACTAGTCACCACCTGCAGAAGCAACTGTTCATTCATGAGAAATCAGGAAACCCTGAAATAGTCTCATCTTTAAAGTGATACTGACAGCAGTGTGTGGTTTGCCTTTCATGACTCTTGAGGAAATCGAGGCTCAATGGCTATAGGCTTTGGATCAGGACTCCACCTGAGGCACTTTGTCCTTGAATTCTTGTTCTTTCCCATAGAGTTTCTGTCAGCCCCATTGAAGGCAGGTGCTATGGCCGTAAATATATTGATTGACTCTTTAGAGCCATCCAGGTAAACCTATGATCCAGAGTTGTCCAGCCCCCCTGCCCCAGCCTCTGAGACCAGAGAAACAGGGGGAACTCTAGGTAACTCAAGAAAGGGAGAGAGAGCCTGGCTTTGCATGAGTTGCTTGGATTTGACTGGATAATGTGACCCTCAAGAAACAAGAAAGTGGCCACGTAATCTTTAAAGAACAGGCCATTTGTTCACTAAATCTTGAGTGCCTGCTGTTCCATGCCCTGGGGATAAAACAGCTCCAAACCCAGAACATCCTGCCTTTCTGGAACGCCCACGCCATTGCCTAGGAGAGACTGTCAGCTGCCAGCAATGAGATGTAGTGATCACGGAGTGCTTGCCATGTACCAGCACCGTGTTTAAAATTAACTCCTCAGTTCCTCAGAACAGCTCTGTGAAGCATGCTGCTGCCAGTCCCGTTCTGAGGTACAGACATCTTGCCAGAGGCAAGAAGCTCAAGCGATCTAGTTCTGGAATCTAGTTCTGGAATCAGTGTTCCTCACCAGCCTGGTAAACATGAAGGACTCAGGTCTGAACCACATCTTGGAGAAAAGTCACTGCAGGGGACAGAGCCCAGAGGGCACTTGGTCATTTCACTCCAGGGCTGTGCTCAGGCAGCACCTGAACAGCCAGATAAGAGGGTTCCAGGGAAAGGAACCTAGGAGAGCAGGGTCCCGAGGAGGAGTATGCTAGATGCTTCCCTGGGCCAGCAAGGGGCCACAAGGCCTGGAAGGAAGAGGGTGAGGTTCAGAGAGGGTCTCTGGGGACAGGAGGACAGGTGCTTGTCAATGAATGGACAATCTTTGGTACTCCCCTGTGGTGTCCACAGTTCTGAGACTTCAAGTAATTCCCCTTGAAGACAAAGCTGTGTCATATACGTCCTCTCTCAGGCTCAGGAAAATGCCAGCTGAAGATAGTGGAAGCTGGTCTGGGAACTCCAGTTTTGACAGGGATGTCTTTTTTGTTTATTTTTTTTCCAGTGCTGATGATTAAACCTGAGGCCTCACACGTGCCAATGCGCTCTGCCTCCAGCCCCGACAGGGACACATTTTGCCATCCCGCACATGAGTTAGGGTGGGAGGGCTCCCTTTCTCAGCTGAATGTTTAGACTGGGGAGATGGGTGCCAGAAGATGGAGGACAGGAGGCAGAGAATATTCCTGCTGTCTCCTCCCCAGAGATAGGGGATAGTGAAGGGGCGGTAGTAGACAGAATAATGGTCTCCAAAGATGTCCACACCGAATCCCTACAACCTGTGAATATGTGACCCAGCATGACAAACGGACTCTGCAGATGTGGTTGTGTTTAAGATCCTCAGACGGGAGATGATCCAGGATCATCAGGCCATGTGGGCCCAGTGTCCCCACAAGGGTCCTTGGAAGGTGGAGGAAGGAGGGAGAAGAGATGGTAGTTCAAGAAGGACTCAGCCCGGCATCACTGGAGTAGGGGGCCAGAAGCCAAAAAGGCAAGCAGCCTTCAGAGATGGGAAAGGCAAGCAAGTGGATTCTGCCCTGGAGCCTCCAGGAGGAATGCAGCCCTGCTGACACCTTGGCTTCAGCCTGTGGGTCCTATTTCCAACTTCTGATTGCCAGAACTGTAAGATTATGTAATAAATCTAGGTTGTTACAAGCCACTCGATTTGTGGTCAGCAGCAATAGGAACCTAATACAGGCAGTAAAAGGAAGTTTCTGAAATTCTTTGATGGGTGCCCAGCCTTAGCCAAGCAATCACCCTAAGTGAGTGCTGTACAGCCCTCCCTGGAAGCAGGTGCCCAGCTCTCAGCTCAGTTGGGGATCTGTGCCATCATGGCAGCCACAGCAGGCTGCCTCCCACCCCGCTGTTTTGCTGGTCTGCCTTTGGCCCAGATTCTTGGGAGGCCTCATCTGAATCAGGAGAAGCGTTGGTTAACTGTTGACAAGGAGCTAGAAGGTTAACTGTTGACAAGGAGCTAGAAGGAAGGTCAGTCGGAGTTTATAGATGTGGAGGTGATGGACATTCTCTAAGTAAACAAGCGGCCACAGACTCTGGGCAATGTGTCATTCCGAAGAAGAGCAGCAGGCCAGGCTGCAGGCTGCTTGGCACCCTGTTCTTCAGGTTTGGAGGCATTTACTGAAAATGTGTGGTTTGAATTTCCTGCTTTGAATTCAGGAACAGCGTGTTTTTCAACTTTTCTTTTTGCCCTCTGAGCATTTCTCATTAATCTTTCAATCAGAGAAAGTGTTATCATGGTTTCTCTCTAGAGAAAAGGCTGTTGTGCTTTCAGTCTCTAACCCGGTCCTGTGAGGCATCTGCCTGACAGGGGCTTGAAGTGGCTTCCTCCAGGTCACCCCAAAGAGGGGGCTTCTGATACACGTAGGGAGTATGGCATTTTGTTGTTTATGGCTCTCAAACTTTCCTGTGCATAAGAAGGAGCTGGGAAGCTGGCTGAAAAGGCAGATTTCCTGATATGCAGTAAGACGTGGGAATTGGAAATGTATCTGGTATCTCAGTGATTGTTATGTTCACGGTCCTTGAGAAACCGTGACTCTCTGATGAAACCCAGAAGACAACCCTTCCTCTCCCTTGCACCTTTGGGCTTTGCCTACTTGATTTTGAGTGTCTGTGTGCAGACTCACAGACATTTACAAAAAACTTCCTTGGTGACCAATTTAGAGCTAATGCACATCACATGGTCACCAACTCTATGGAGGGTATTATTTGTGATCCTTTATTCCTAAAGAAGAAACTGAGGCTCAGACAGTCCAGATTCAAGTGCACTTACAAAGGGTAAACCTGGGATTTCAGTCTAGTCAACTGCAGTTTCAG
This sequence comes from Geosciurus inauris, assembly GCA_004024805.1. NCBI lineage: Eukaryota > Metazoa > Chordata > Mammalia > Rodentia > Sciuridae > Geosciurus > Geosciurus inauris. Next base: position 16,000 of record PVHX01024184.1, read on the forward strand.
GAACTTGTTCCTAGCTACTGGACCAGCGCAGATGGAGAGGTAGCCCAAGGCACCTCTCCCCACCCCCCTTACCTTGTCAATCATGCTGCCTTCCTAGTCACAGGTAGGAAGGGGACATGCCTAGGGAGAACAGTGTACCACTTCTGCACTTTGACAAAAATGGAGCTGTATGAATGATACATTGGTAATGTGCCTTTAAGAGTTTGGGGAATTGACTTTTCTCATTTGCCCTCCCCTTTTCTTCCTTCCCCCATCCCTCTTCCCTCATTCTCTATTCCTTTCAAGACTCCCTTTCCCAGCTGGCTGCTCCTCGGCACCCGAAGATCCACCTGTACAATGAGGAACGGGTTCTGAGTTGGGAGTCCCCGTCCTCAGGCAATGTCACTAGACCTCTGTTCTACAGGGTGCAGTATAAATAGTAAGTGGCCATCTCTCTTGTGTCCTTGCTGAGAACTGTGGGGGAGTCATATGGAGCCTGAGGGCCAGCTACTGTTACTGCCTCTTAACAGGATCGTAATCAAATCCGTGGGAAGCGGGTATTTCTCTTGTCCTAGGACAGAGATTGCACAACTTCCCACTCATCCGAAGGCTCGAGTCAGAGAACTCTGCTCTCTAACCCTGCGGCATCTTGCTTTAAGGAAAGCTTATCCTGGTTTCAGGACAAGGATTGACTTCTGGTCTTGGAAAGGCAGGAGACAGATTTCAAGTCTTTAACTTCTTCAAAGTTAAAAAATCTGAGTTTCTTAACCACACAGGCCCAATTTAGCCTCATCAGGAGTTTAGTTAGTTAATCACAATGAATTGTGTTTCTCAACAGGTTCTCAGGTTTGGTTTGGGGTTTTTTGTTTGTTTGGTTTTGGTTTTTGATAGCAGGTACCGGGGATTGAACACAGGGGCACTCAATCACTGAGCCACATCCCCAGCCCTATTTTGTATTTTATTCAGAGACAAGGTCTCACTGAGTTGCTTAACGCCTTGCATTTGCAGAAGCTGGCTTTGAATTGGTGATCCTCCTGCCTCAGCCTCCTGAGCCGCTGGGATTGCTGTAGTATATTACTCTGGCCCCTCATCTCTCACCTCTTTCCCAAGGCTTTTCATAGTTTGCTTTCACCTGATTTGCAACATAAGCACATATAAAAAGAAGACCAGCAAAATCCAGGTCCTTAGTGAGTATTTGTTTACCTTGCTAAGTAAGTTAATTGGAGAGTAAGGTAAAGCTACTGACCAATTCATTTTATACTACTAAACAAAATTTAAAGAAATGACAGTGGGGGCTGGGTTGTAGCTCAGTGGTAAAGCACTTGCCTAGCATGTGTGAGGCACTGGGTTCAATTCTCAGCACCACATATGAATTAATAAAATAAAGGCCCATAAACAACTAAAAAAAAATTAAAAAAAAAAAAAAGAAATGACAGTGCTCAGTGCTTGTGAGAAGGCAGTTGATAGATAACTGCTCACGTGCTTAGTGGCAGGATTAATTAGCATAGTCCTTTGGAAAGTAATTCTGCATTTATTATTTACACATTTAAAAAGTCACAAGACTGCTCATAATCCTTTTACCAGGCACCAGAGGAGGTGCCTATAGTTTGGGATCCCACCTTCCATTAGGGTCTGGAACCCCGAGGCCGAGTGTTATGTGTACATGGCAGTTTCTTCCAGAAGCCTGGCCATGCGTCTTGAAATGGCTTTCATCTTGTCATTTGCCACTTTGACAGAAGGGGCATCTCAGACAGGGTCCAGAGATACACTAGAAGCATGTGTGATCTGTGGAGGTTCGTAACTGTGGGGACAGGGAGGGATCTGTTGCTTTCTAGGCCAGAGTTGTAGTTCAGGGCACATCCTGTTCATAGAAGGGACACTACCCACTGTCCCTCACTCAGTCTCCACAGCCACCTCCAAGGCTCTTCTGAACTTCATCTCATAAACAAGGACAGAAGTCAAAGCTGAGGACTAGAGTCTCACATGAGGACATGGCATTGGAGCTCTGGGAAAGGTACTGTCACAAGGATTTCCAAATGGGTGAGGCAGACCCTCTTTAAATGGGCAGCTATGGGACAAAAAACTAACTCCACACCAGCAGGAAGCAGGCGTGGAGCATCTGTCAATACAGTACTATTTCTAAGATGCAGGCTACCAAGGCGGAGTTGGAAGCACTGAAATCAGTTGCAAGGATAGAACGGTAGAAAATATTTGTAAATCATTTACTAATAAGGGACGTGAATCCAGAATATGTAAAGAACTCTTAAGGTTCAGCAAAAAGACGCGTAACCCAAATAGGAAGTAGGTAAAGCATTTAATTAGATACTTCTCCAAAGAAAACATACAAATGTTGAATAAGCACATGAAAAAATGCTGAACTTCAACATTCATTAGGGAAATGCAAATCAAACCACCGTGATATACCACAGCACACCCAGGTGTAGGTGTAAGCTAGGATGACTGTAATCAAGATATAACAAGTGTTTGAGGATACAGAGAAACTGGAACTCTCAGACATTATTGGTGGGAATATAAAATGTAGCCACTCTGGAAAAAAGTCTGGCAAGTCCCCTGTGTTAGTCAGTTTTGCATTACCGGGACCAAAATACTGTCAAGAACAACTTAGAAGAGGAAAAGTTAATTTGGGGCTCACAGTTTCAGGAGTCTCAATCCATAGATGGCAGACTCCATTGCTCGGGGCCTGAGGTAAGGCAGACATTGTGGCTGAAGGGTGTGACAGAGGAAAGCTGCTCACCTTACTGCAGCCAGAAAGCAGAAAAATAAGAGGGGGGGAGGGGCTGCAGGGAAGAACAACCCTTCCAGGACATCCCCCAGTGACCTAGCTCCTCCAGCCACACCCCGCCTGCCTACAGTTACCACCCAACCCATTTAAACTAGGATAGACTAAGTTTCCGTTCTCAAAATCCAGTCATTTTACCTCTGAACATTCCTGCATTAACAGAGGAGCTTTTAGAGGATACCTTAAATCTAAACTATAACATCCTGAAAAAGTTAGACATACGGTTAACGTATAACCCAGCAATTCCACTCCTAGGAGCATACTCTAAAGAATTAAAATCTTATATCCACACCAAAACTTGTGTATTCGTAATAGACAAAAGGAACTGGGCGCAGCGGTGCACGCCTGTAATCCCAGCAGCTAGGGAAGCTGAGACAGGAGGATTAGCAGTTCAAAAGCCAGCCTGGGGGAGGCGGGTGCTGGGGTTGTGGCTCAATGGTAGAGCGCTTGCCTAGCATGTGTGAGGCACTGGGTTCGTTCGATTCTCAGCACCACATATAAATAAATAAAAGTAAAGGTTCATCCACAACTAAAAAATATATATTAAAAAAAAAAGCCAGCCTCAGCAACGGCAAGGCGCTAAGCAACTCAGTGAGACCCTGTCTCCACATAAAACACAAAATAGGGCTGGGGATGTGACTCCGCGGTCGAGTGCCCCTGAGTTCAATCCCCTGGACCTCCCCTCACCAAAAAAACACAATAGACAAAAGGTAGAAACAATGTGTATGTCTACCAAATGATGATTGCATAAGTGAAATGTGGTCTGTCCCTGCAATGGAATATTATTTGGTTAAAAAAAAAGTGAAGTACTAATACATGCTACAACATGAATGGACCTTGACACAAGGAACCAGTGAAAGGCACCAATCAGAAAAGCCCAATCATATCATATGGTTCCATTCATATGGTATGATCCCATTCAGAAGAGGGAAAGCTCTGAGACAGGAAGTAGATTAGTGGTTGCCCAGGACCAGAGGTTGAGGGAAAATGCAGTGTTGCTGCCAAGGGCTATCAGGTTTCTTTTCAGGGTGATGAAATTACTCTAAAATGGTCCTGGTGGTGACTACAAAACCCCGTGCATATAATAAAAACCTTTGAAATGTATATTTTAAAATAAGCAAATCATATGGTATGTGAATTGGTTCTCGATTAATTGTTTTTATACTTGATCTTTGCCAAAAGACTGAGAAGCTATATTAAGTCTGTTTTTTAAAAAGAACAATTTCTGGGGATACTCTTACCCATGAAGAGGAGGGATTCTGTGAATTGAAACCCTGTTTTCCTTCCCAGCACCATTGGTAAGTGGCACGATGTTACTGTCCAGACCATAGGGGTGAATTGTACGCAGATCACAGCGACAGTGTGTGACTTCACTGCAGCCAGCTTCTCCAAGGGCTACAACATCTCCTTACGTGTTCGAGCGGAGCTGGGAGAACTGGTGTCTGCCTGGGTAACTATGCCGTGGTTTCAACACTACAGGAATGGTAAGAGAACTTGACGTGCCTCTTTAGTGAGCAGTATGCATCCCATGAGCCTCAGTCCTGCCCCTTACCCTGCATATTTCCCCCCAGCAAGTGGATAGGACAGTCAGACTTGTGCAGTGACCTGGAAGCTGATGCCAGGGGAGTGTGATTTGCCAGGCCAGGAGCCAAAGTTGGCCCACCACCTGTTTTTGTAAATCAAGAGTCATTGGAACACAGGCCCGTCTGTGTTCTCCTCCTCCTCCTTCCCCTTCCTCTTTCCCTTCTCTTCTTATTCCTCCATGCTAGTTACTGCTCTACCACTCAGCTGCACCCCAGCCCATGCCCATCTCTCCTGACCCTTTACTGGAAAAGTCTGCTGACCTCTCTGCCAGATGGGACATTAGCATGCTGGCTCCGCTGTTCACCCTCCTGCCCTGGCACAACTAATTCTGTGTTGAAGAAAGGTTTCATCCAACCTTGAATGGTGCCTGCCACATAATATTAGTTGAATGTACTAATGTGTTCCCAGGTACTGATGGTGTGGAAGAACCCTCAGATACTAGTAGTCTGTGGACTGGTCAGCCATACCAGAACTTTCCTAAGTGTCTCTGGTTTGTGCACACGCAAAGTATGATGCTTACTTGGATCCTGATTCGAACTAAAAAAAAAAGCATAAGACAATTGAGGAAATCTGACCGCTAGCTTTCTATCTGAAAGCTAGATATTTGATGATACATAGAGCAGTTATTATTCATTTATTTTAGATATTATAATGATATTTTGGTTATATTTTGAAAGGGGAGTGGTCTTGGTTAGGATGATATATTTTATGTGTATTTTACTACAACAAAAGAGAAGGGTCTGGGCTGGGGATATAGCTCAGTTGGTAGAGTGCTTGCCTCACATGCACAAGGGCCTGGGTTCAATCCCCAGCACCACCAAAAAAAAAGGGGGGGGTCTTATATTTTAGAGGTACATACTGAAGTATTTGCAGATGAAATGATGTGATATCTGAGATTCATTCAAAATAATCCAGAGTGGAGGGACAAGGACAAAGTATATGAGCACAGAAGAAACAAAACTGGCTGTAAGTTGCTGGTTAGGGTGCATGATGTGTACGTGAGCTTTTGTCACCATCTTCTCTCAACTTCCTATGTGTTTGAAATTTTCCTTAAAAAAAAACTTTTTTTTTTTTTTTTAAATCAGTGGTTTGTTCTAGGTGGGTGATATGGGGATCAGAACAGAAAACACAGGGAAGTCCCTGCCAAGCTGGTCATCTACTAGGGACAGTCATTTGTCCTTGAGTTGAAAACCAGCACACAATTGAGCTATGAAGTAGTACCTAAGTGGGAATTAGGAATTTAAAAAGTCAAGGTCATTACCATCACTATCCATGGGACAGAAGCAGTACCTGTTATGAAAATTATTAGACTGGTGTCAGCCAGCAGCCACTCCCCGTCCCCCAACCTGAGAGGAGCAGCAGTGTGCTTGGTCAGTTTCTGGCTGCCTTCTCATGGGCTGCTTCCTGGCTTATAGTGTTTGAGGCAGAGATGGTCTCGAGTCCCACCAGTTGCCCTCGCCACTTCTGGGGGAGTTAGTAGACTCGATGACCAATGTGAAGATGGTTCACACAGTGGAGGAATGAGACAGGGTAGGAGGTGGCAGGCGTTGGTGTCATACAGATCTGAGTTCATATCCCAACTCAGCCATTTACTGTCTGTGTCACTCTGGGCTTCCATTTCCCCCTCTGTGGAGTGGGGATAACCTTACATGATCCATGTAAACTCACAGGGAAGCTCATGGCGCTTGAGGCTGCTGTCACTGGTTACCCCTTGCCTCCCCAAGCCACTCTTCCCTGGGCCCTTGAGAAAGCAGGTTATTTTCCCCTCCAGGGATGAGGCTTATCAGATGGATATCACATTCCAGGCCTGGGCTGTCTTCAGAAGGGAGGTCTGTGAGCATCATCCTTTCTGCCGAGAAGTGACTAGTCCTGGCAGGCATCCATGTGCCAAGCCATTCTTGGTGCACATGGACGTGCGTAGAGAAGGCGAGCGGGTAGGAGGCCTGCAGCTGGTGGCCAGGCCTGCAGTCAGCAGGCTTTCCGTGCTCTGTTCACTTAGCTGTGAAAAGAGGAGTTGGAGAACGTGCATGCCAATGTCTATGAGCAGCTTCAAAGAAAGAGCTCTTTGTCACTTGCGGCCAGGCCTAGAATCTTGCTGCAGCTGGCAGTGGGCCAGGCCGGCCCTGACCCTGTGCCTGCCACCTTCTGGATGTAGTTCCTCCACCAGAACCAATGAGATGAAAAGACTCAGATGCAGACCCTATAGGGACCAGTTTTTCACAGAGAAGCTCCACCAAACTGTGTGCCTAACCCTTGCCAACCTGGATCGCCCAGGGCAAGCGTGGAAGTATAAGGGAAATCCAGCCCCACCATCGTCAACACGCAGTATGAGTGTCCCCTACGTAAAATGTACCAAGGTGGCTGTCTTAGAACGTGAAGGATGCAGCCTGTACTTTGATCTGAGTTCCTTTAGTTAATAATACCATGTGCATGGTTGCTCATTAAACACTATAAGCTTTCATTGATAGCACATCATGAGTCACAGTCCTTGGTTGTCCTATGAATTATATTAAAAAACCATAATAAATAGACTTACACCATGACATTTCTCAGTTATCAGGCTCAAACTTACTGTTACAAGAAGCTAAAAGAAAAGAGTTCTTAAAAGTTAGCAAATAGGCAGGGCACAGTGGCCCACAGCTGTAATCCCAGCGACTCAGGAGGCTCGGGAAGGAGGATTGTGAGTTCAAAGCCAGCCTCAGCAATTTAGCGAAGCCCTAAGCAACTCAACAAGACCCTGTCTCTAAATAAAAATAAAAAGGGCTGGGGCTGTGGCTCAGTGATTAAGTGGCCCTGGATTCAATCCCTGGTACCAAAAAAAAGGTTAGCAATAGAAGCCAGGAATGGTGGTGCACACCTGGAGTCCTAGCAGTATTACTTGGGAGTCTGAGACTGGAGGATCACTTGAGTCCCAGCAGTTTAAGACCAGACTGGGAAACATAGTGAGACCCTGTCTCAAAAATAAATAGTAACTCAGTGAGACCCTGTCTCTACATTAAAAAAACACAAAATAGGGCTGGGGATGTGGCTCAGTGGTCGAGTGCCCCTGAGTTCAATCCCCGGTACCAAAAAAAAAAAAATAGTAAATGCCACTTATTTATATGAAAATTTTATGTTTATATTATGCTGGGCGTGGTGGCACATGCCTATAATCCCAGTGGTTCAGGCGCCTGAGGCAGGAAGATCGCAAGTTCAAAGCCAGCCTCAGCAATTTAGCGAGGCGCCAAGCAACTCAGTGAGACCCTGTCTCTAAATAAAATACAAAATAGGGCTGGGGATGTGGCTCAGTGGTTGAGTGCCCCTATGTTCAATCCCTGGTACCCCCCCTCCCAAAATTTATGTTTATATTATAGGTGAGGGCTAACAGATATTTTCCCCGTGCATGAAAATTTGACCTTTGGTTAACCAAAGGTCAAAAGTTGTTTCTGGGACTGGAGTTGTGACTCAGTGATGGAGCACTTGCCTAGCATGTGTGAAGCCCTGGGTTTGATCCTCAATACCACATATAAATACATAAAATAAAAGTTCATCTACAACTAAAAAAATATTTTTAAAAATTCTGTTTCTCTGGGATCTGATATCTGGTGTCATGGAAGCCATTGCTTTTGGTCAAATGACCCCTAACTGGAAAACAGCATCTTAACTGGGATCATCTTAAATACCTGGTGGAAAGCCATATTCTTGAGACCAATGAGTGCAATGATTCTTGTAACTGGGCATGTCCCTGGTTGGAACTAGTAACAACTCCATAAGAGATAGTGGCTCTGGTCACCTTTCAGCCAGGTAGGATCCTGCACCTCCCAGATGTGATCTTACCTCCTCATACTCCCCAGGGACCAGAGAGGCTTGCTCTGGGCCGAGATGTGTGCTCCTACAAGGACCTCTCCTTCCACTTGGAGATACTCCCAAATAAATCTCAAACCCCAAGCAGTCCTTCGGGGTTTTGTGCATCTGGATGCAACTTCATTGGATATACAAATATAAATGTGTGTGTATAGATACACTGTATAGTTAGTATATTTATAGTACATGCTACATACATATATATAGTATATATATATTAAATATAAGAATGTGTCTGAGTGTGTCTGTGTGAATA
>PVHX01024185.1:0-24466 GCA_004024805.1 Geosciurus inauris
TTTCACTCCTACTGGTGAACAGGAACTCTGGAGTGGAACTGGAGGCGGGCCCAGGTCTCACTTAGGCAGGGTCACAAGCAGGAGAGTCTGTGTGTGACCCTTACAGTGAGTGTGAGCTCCCCTGGGGCTGGAGGCTAGCAGGCTCTGGTCTGCCTTCAGCTGGGCACCCCTGGCATTCCCTAAGGGCAGTTTTGGGCCTTCTGTCTCACCTGACCACAGGAACTCTGGAGCGGAGCTGAGGCGGGCACAGTGCACACTTGGATGGGGCCTCTTCATGCTGGGATCTCTGTAGGCAACTCTTATCCTGGGTGTGCCTTCCTGTGTGGCTGGTAGCTATCAATCTCTGGTCAACCCTTGGTTGGACACCCATGGAATTTCCTTAGGGTGGATTTGTGCCCTTTGTGGCTCCTGCTGGTCTGCAGGAACTCTGGAGTGGAACTGGGATGGACCCAGGCCGCAGTTGGGTGGGGATGCCTCATGCTGGTGTCCTTGTGGGGACTCTTACCCTGAGTTTGGGCTCCCCTGTGGCTAGCGGTAGCAGTTCCTGGTCTCTCTTTAGCTGGACACCCATGGAGTTTCCTGAGGGTGGATTTGGGCCCTCTTCAGCTTCTGCCAGTCTGCAGGAACTCAAGAAAACACTTTTCTTTAGCTAAATGACTGAGATATTTCAGACCTTTCGTGTAGCCTGGTCTTACAGCTGAAATTCTACAGAAATTAATGATTTTTTTACTCAAATAAGGAAATGGAGTGAAGAAGTAGAATTATTTTAAATAATAATGGTCTGGTTCTTTCCGTGAAGTGCTTTGTATTAAGACAAACAAAGATCCAGCTTCATGTGTGAAGGAGGTGGAAAAGATGGACCCCAACCCGATGTGTGGAGGAGGAGGAGGAGACTGACCATGCTGCAGCCCCCCAATCTGCCAAAGGGTGGCTGTCCTGGCCTACTTTCATCTAAAGACAACAGCCAAGGCCAGGAAGATCATCCCCAAGGTCCCTGCAGGCCCAGTTACACCAAAGGTGAGGTACTGATAACCTGCAGGGACAATACAAGATTTCAGGGCAGAAACTATAATACCACAGATTTGCACTGCCAGAGTGGAAGATACATGAGCAACATGAAAAAACAAGGGAAGAAAATGCCCCAAACAAACCAAGATGCTACAATAATAGAATCCATTGACAGCACAGTAGAGGAAATGTTAGAGGAGTTCAGAACATACATAATTAAAATGGTCTGTGAAGCACAGAATAATATAAGAGAATGATTACAGGCAATAATAGATCAATCCAACAAAGAGATAAGAGAGCAAATACAGGGTGCAAAAGATTACTTCAGGAAAGAGATAGAGAGTTGGAGTTGTGGCTCAAGGGTAGAGCACTTGCATAGCATGTGTGAGGCATTGGATTCAATTCACAGCATCACATATAAATAAAGTAAAAGTCCACTAATATCTAAAAAAATTTTTTAAAAAGAGATAGAGGCTCTGAAAAAAAACCAAGCAGATATCCTTGAAATGAAGGAAACAATAAACAAAATAAAAATTCAATAGAAAGCATAACCAACAGACTAGATAACTTGGAAGACAGAATCTCAGACAATGAAGATAAAATATATAATCCTGAAAACAAAGTTGACCACACAATGAAGATGGTAAGAAACCATGAACATAACATGAAAGAATTATGGAATAATATCAAAAGAACTAATATAAGAATCATTGGGATAGAGGAAGGCACAGAGGTAGAAACCAAAGGAATGCACAATCTCTTCAATGAAATAATATGAAAAAATTTCCCAAACATGAAGAATGAATTGGTAAATCAAATACAAGAGGCTTACAGGACTGAAATGTGCAAACCTACAACAGATCCACACCAAGGCATATTATAATAAAAATGCCTACCATATACAAGAAGGATAGAATTTAAAAGTTGCAAGAGAGAAGGTTCAGATTACATACAAGGGGAAACCAATTCGGATCTCTGCAGATTTCTCAACCCAGATCCTCAAAGACAGGAGATCCTAGAACAACATATACCAAGCTCTGAAAGAAAATGATGCCAACCAAAAATTTTATATCCAGAAAAATTAAGCTTCAGATTTTATGACAAAATAAAAACCTTCCACAATAAACAAAAGTTAAAAGAATTTACAGTGAGAAAGCCTGCACTAGAGAACATTCTCTGCAAAATATTTCCTGAGGAGGAAATGAAAAACAACAATGAAAATCAGCAAAGGGAGGAACTACACTAAAGGAAAAGCCAATCAAAGGAGAAATCAAGTCCATTAAAAAACCAAAAATAAACCAAAATGAACGGGAATACAAACCATATTTCAATAATAACCTTGAACGTTAATGGCCTATACTCATCATTCAAAATACATAGACTGGCAGATTGGATTTAGAAAAGACCCAACAATATGCTGCCTTCAAGAAACTCATCTCATAGAAAAACACATCCACAAACTGACGGTGAAAGGATGGGAAAAATCATACCACTCAAATGGACTAGGTTAATAAGCAGGGGTTTCCATCCTCATATCAGATAAAGTGGATTTCAAACCAATGATAGAAGGGATAAAGAAGTTCATTTCATACTGCTTAAGGGAACCATACATCAACAAGACATAATAATCATAAATATCTATGCCCCAAACAATGGAGCATCCACTATATCAAATAAACTCTTCTCAATTTTAAGAATCAAATAGAACACAACACAATAATACTGGGTGACTTTAACATACCTCTCTCACCACTGGACAGATCTTCCAAACAAAACCAAACAAAGAAACCATAGAACTCAATAATACAATCAATAATTTAGAATTAACAGACATATACAGAATATTTCATCCATGAACAAGTGAATACACTTTTTTTCTCAGCAGTATACAGATCCTTCTCTAAAATAGATGATATGTTATGCCACAAAACAAGTCTTGGCAAATAAAAAAATACTACCCTGCATTCCATCAGACCATAGTAGAATAAAATTAGAAATCAATGATAAAATAAAAAAATAGAAGCTATTCCATCACCTGGAGACTAAATAATATGCTACTGAATGACACATCCCTAACAGAAGGCATTAGGGAGGATATAAAAAATTCTTGGAGGTAAATGAGAACAATGATACAACATATCAAAATCTATGAAGGCTGTGTTAAGAGGAAAGTGCATTGCATTGAGCTCATTCATTAAAAGGATAAAAAATCAACAAACACTATGAAGGCTGTGTTAAGAGGAAAGTTCATTGCATTGAGCTCATTCATTAAAAGAATAAAAAATCAACAAATAAATGACCTGACATTACATCTCAAAGCTCTAGAAAAAGAAGAACAAATAAATATGAAAAGAAGTAGAAGACAGGAAATAATTAAAATCAGGGCTGAAGCTGGGCGTGGTGGTGCATGCCTGTAATTCCAGCACTTTGGGAGGCAGAGACAGGAGAATCACGAGTTCAAAGCCAGCCTCAGCAAGGGCGAGGCACTTAACAACTCAGTGAGACCCTGTCTCTACATAAAACACAAAATAGGGCTGGGGATGTGGCTCAGTGATCAAGTACCCCTGAGTTCAATCCCTGGTACCAAAAAAATAAAAAAATCAGGGCTGAAATCAATGAAATTGAAACAAAGAAAACAATTCGAAAATTTGACAAAACAAAAAGCTGATTCTTTGAAAAAATAAATAAAATTCATAAACCTTTAGATACCCTAACAAAAAAGAGAAAAATCAAATTACTTAAATTTAGATGAAAAAGGAAATATCACAATAGACAATATTGAAATACAGAAGATAAATAGAAACCATCTTGAAAATCTATACTCCAGTAAAATTAAAAATTCCAAAGACACTGACAAATTTCTAGAGGCATGTAATCTGTCCAAACTGGATCAGGAGGAAATACACAACTTAAACAGATCAATTTCAAGCAAGGAAATAGAAGATGCCATCAAAATCATACCAAGGAAGTAGAGCTCTGGACCAGAAGGATTCTTAGCTGAGTTCTACAAGATCATCAAAGAAAAATTAATACCAATACACTGCAAATTATTTCATGAAATAGAAATGGAGGAAACCCTTCAACACTCATTCTATGAGGCTAGTATCACCCTGATTCCAAAACCAGACAAAGAAACATCAAAGAAAGAAAACTTCAGACCAATATCCCTGATGAACATTGATGCAAAAATTCTCAATAAAATTCTGGCACTTTGCATACAAAAACATTAAAAAGAAGTGCACCACAATCCAGTGAGTTTCACCCCAGGTATGCACAGTTGGTTCAACATATGGAAATCAATAAACATAATTCATCACATCAATAGACTTAAAGACAAGAATCATATTATTATCTCTATAAATGCTGAGAATGCATTTGACAATATACACCACCTCTTCATGTTCAAGACACTAGAAAAACTAGGGATAGTAGGAACATACCTCAGCATTGTAAAAGCTATCTACGCTAAACCAAAGGCCAACATAATCCTAAGTGGGGGAAAATTGGAAGCATTCCCTCTAAAAACAGGAACAAGAGAGGGATATCTTCTCTCACCATTTCTATTCAACATAGTCCTTGAAACTCTAGCCAGAGCAATTAGATAGATGAAAGAAATTAAAGGCATAGAAATAGGAAAAGAAGAATTACAACTATCATTATTTGCTGATGACATGATTCTTTACTTAGAGGATCCAAAAAATCCCACCAGAAAATTTCTAGAATTAATAAATGAATTCAGCAAAATAGCAGGATATAAAATAAATACCCATAAATCAAGTGCATTTCTATACATCAGTGATGAATCTTCTAAAAGAGAAATTAGAAAAACTACCCCATTCACAATAGCATCATAAAAATAAAATTCTTGGGAATCAATTTAACAAAATAGGTGAAAGACCTCTACAATGAAAACTACAGAACACTAAAGAAAGAAATTGAAGAAGACCTTAGAAAATGGAAAAATCTCTCATGCTCTTGGATAGGCAAAATCAATATTGTCAAGTTGGCCATACTACCCAAAGTGCTACACAGATTCAATGCAATTCCAATTAAAATCCCAATGTCATTCCAAATAGAAATAGAAAAGGCAATCATGAAATTCACTTGGAAAAATAAGAGACCCAGAATAGCCAAAGCAATTATTATCCAGAAGAGTGAAGCAGGAGGCATCACAATACCAGATCTTAAACTATATTACAAAGCTATAAATAACAAAAATGGCATTGTATTGGCACCAAAATAGACATGTCGACCAATGGTACAGAATAGAAGACACAGAGACAAACTCACATAAGTACAGTTATCTCATACTAGACAAAGGTACCAAAAACATACATTGGAGAAAAGATAGCCTCTTCAACAAATGGTGCTGGGGAAACTGGAAATCCATATGTAGCAAAATGAAACTAAACTCCTATCTCTCACCATGCACAAAACTCAACTCAAAGTGGATCAAGTACCTAGGAATTAGACCAGAGACTCTGTGCCTAATTTAGGAAAAAGTAGGCCTAAATTTTCATCATGCCAGATTAGGCCCCAACTTCCTCAACAGGGCTCCTAAAGTGCAAGAAATAAAAGCAAGAAACAATAAATAGAATGGATTCAAATTTAAAAGCTTCTTCTCAGCAGAAGAAACAATCAATGAGGTGAAGAGAGAGCCTACATTATGGGAGCAAATTTTTGCCACATGCTCATCATATAGAGCACTGATCTCCAGGATATATAAAGAACTCAAAAAACTTAACACCAGGGCTGGGTGGTGGCTCAGTGGGAGAGTGCTTGCCCAGCTTGTGTGAGGCATTGGGTTCGATTCTCAGCACTGCATATAAATAAATAAAATAAAGCTCCATTGACAGCTAAAAAACACTTTAACACCAAAAACAAACAACTCCATCAATAAATGGGTTAAGGAGCTGAACAGACACTTCTCAGAAGAAATTACACAATTGATCAACAAATCTATAAAAAAATGTTCAACATCTCTAGCCATTAGAGAAATGCAAATGAAAACTACTCTAAGATTTCATCTCACACCAGTCAGAATGGCAGTTATCAAGAATACAAACAACAAGTGTTGGTGAGGATATGGAGGAAAAGGCACACTTATACATTGCTGGTGGGACTGCAAATTGGTGCAACCAATCTGGAAAGCGGTATGGAAATTCCTTAGAAAATTTGGAATGGAACCACCATTTGACCCAGCTATTCCACTCCTCGGCCTATGCCTATATGACTTAAAAACAATGCACTACAGCGACGCAGCCACTTCAATGTTTATAGCAGCTCAATTCACAATAGCTAAAGTGTGAAACCAACGTAGATGCCCTTCAATAGATAAATGTATAAAGAAACTGTGGTATATATACACAATGGAATATTACTCAGCATTAAGAGAATAAAATTATGGCATTTTCAGGTAAATGCATGGAATTGGAGAATATCATGATAAGCAAAGTAAGCCAATACCAAAAAACCAAAAGCCAAATGTTCTCTCTGATAAGTGAATGCTGATCCATAATGGGGGAGGGGGCATGGGAAGAATGGAGAAACTTTGGTCAAAGGGGAGGGAAGGGAGAGGATGGGACATGGGGGCAGGGAAGATGGTGGAATGCAATGGACAACAATGCCCTCCGTTCATGTATGGACTGCACATATGGTGTAACTCTACAGTGTGTACAGAGAAATAAAATTTGTGCTCCATTTGTGTACAATGAATCAAAATACATTCTGCTTTCATATATACCTAATTAGAATAAATAAATTTTAAAACTAAATAAAATTAAAAACACTAAATTTTGAAGATTTGACATAAAAAAGAATGGAATGTAAAACATTTCATTTTTAATTTTTTTTTTTGTTCTGGAGATTGAACTCAGGGACACTCGACCACTGAGCCACATCCCCAGCCCTATTTTGTGTTTTATGTAGAGACAGGGTCTCACTGAGTTGCTTAGTGCCTCGCCATTACTGAAGCTGGCTTTGAACTCACAATTCTCCTGTCTCAGCCTCCCAAAGTGCTGGGATTACAGGCTTGCGCCACCACACCCAGCTTCATTTTTAATTTTTATATTGATTTTATATTAAGAAGATATTTTGTGTTAAATAAGATGTACTATTATAACTAGCTTTATTGCTTTTCACAGTTTTATAATGTGCCTACTGAAAATTTTAAAACATATATGTGCCTAATATTATATTTCCATTTGACATTTCTAGAGTAGGACTCAACATATTTTTCGTGACTAGCCAGATATTAAGTGTTTAAGGCTTTATCATTGAATCAACTACTCAACTCTTTAATGCAGTGTAGTGGCAGTCATGGACAATGTAAACAAATTTGTGTAACTATGCTATAATAAAACTTTTCATGGGCACTGAAAAAGAAAGACAAAGACATTACCACCAAATATACCAAAACACACCTCTTTAATAAGTGAGTTACTGGCATTGCTGTACCTAGAATATCATGTATGTTTTATTTACCAGACATTTACATTTTGGGAAGGAAAACACTTTTTTATTAAAAATGGAATACTTGTAATTTGTTGTTCCTCAGATTTTTATACTATAATAAAATTTGTTGGGGCTGGGATTGTGACTCAGTGGTAGAGCACTTGCCTAGCATGTGTGAGGCACTGGGTTTGATTCTCAGCACCACATATAAATAAATAAAATAAAGGCTTATTGACAACTAAATATATATACATATAAAAATAAAATTTGTTCTTCTATAATAAATTTACAATTATTAAATGAAGACAAAGTATGAAATTGAGGGAAGAATAGACTTTACTAATCAAATGATGCCTTGATTTTTTTTTTCTAAATGAGAGATTGTTTTACTTTTAACACTAAACACGGGAGATATTTCTTAGTATAATTGTTTGGAAAGATTCATGTTTTGATGTATATTAGGTTACCCCATCTTGTGTATGAAGCATATTTGATATTTTTTTAAGTTATCTTATTTTATTGTTGTGGTTACAGTTTTAAAAATACACATTATTTCATATCTTTAAAAAATGTTTAAAATTTTTTTAAATACGCCTTTCATACAGAACATTGCAAATGATTAAAAACAAAGTAATGTGAAAATTTGACCTAAAAGAATTCTTCATGTCACAAGTGCTTTATTTTGATGATGTGCCTTTGATTTAATTTAGGATACTTTTAGAAGGATACTTTGTGTTTGTAATAATTGTTGAAGAGCTTGGAAATAAATTCTGCTTAATTCATTATTTTCTATGACAGCAAAAAAACAATGACATTATTCACAGAACTAAAATCCTAAAATGCTTATGGACTAGAATAACCAAGCAATCCTGAGCAAAAAAAAAAAAAAAGCAATGCTGGAGGCATCACAATGCCTGATTTCAAATTATACTATAGGGTCATAGTAAGAATAACAGCCTGGTACTGGTATAAAAACAGACATATATGGGATGCAGTTGTACCTCAGTGGTAGAGTACTTGCAACCTAGCATGCACAAGGCCTTGGGTTTCATCCCCAGCAGCAGAAGAAGGAGAAGGAGAAGTAGGAGGAAAGGGAGCAGCAAGAGGGGGAGAGGAAGAGAAGGAGGAGGAGAAAAGAAGGAAGGAAGAAAGGAAGGAAGGAAGGAAGAATGGAAGGAAGGAAGGAAGGAAGGAAGGAAGGAAGGAAGGAAGGAAGGAAGGAAGGAAGGAAGGAAGGAAGGATATGTGGACCAATGGAATAGAAGACACAGAGTCAAACCCATATAGATACAGTTATCTGATTCTTGACAAAGGTGTCAAAAACATACATAGGAGAATATGAAGACTCCAACAAATGGTGCTGGGAAAACTGGATACCTATATGTAAATGAATGAAACTAGATCTCTCACCGTGCACAAAAATTGACCCAAAATGGATCAAATAACGAGGTATAAGATCATAAATACTCCAACCTATAAGCACAGGCAACAACTTTCTAAATAGGGCTCCTGTATCTCAGGAAATAATCCCAAGAATCAACAAATGGCATGACATCAAATTAAAAAGCATCCGCACAGCGAAGGAAATAACTTTGTGTAGAGAGAGTCTACAGAATGGGAGAAAATCTTTGCTAGCTATCCTTCCAACACAGAATTGACATCCAAAATATATAAAAACTCAACATTAAAAATAAAAATAAACCATTCAATAAATGGCAACCATTCAATAAACAGACACTTTTCAAAAGAAAAAGAAAAATGGCCAACAACTATTTGAAAAGATGTTTAATACCTTTTGCCATCAGGAAAATGCAAATCAAAACTACACTTAGAGGGCTGGGGTGTGGCTCAGTGGTAGAGCGCTTGCCTAGCATGCATGAGGCACTGGGTTTGATTCTCAGCACCACATATAAATAAATAAAATAAAGGTCCATTGACAACTAAAAAATATTTTTAAAAAACTACACTTAGATTCCATTTAATTCTATTCAGAAAGGCAATCAAAAACACTAATAACAATACATGCTGGCAAAGATGCAAGGGAAAAGAAACTCTTATATATTCTTAGTAGAAATGTAAATTAGCAAAAACATTATGGAAATAAGTATGGACATTCCTAGGAAAACTAAAAATGGAAATCTGATTGAGCTATACCACTCATTCGAACTTATCTAAAAGATGTAAAGTCAGCATACTATAGCAATACATGCATACCCATGTTTATACTAGCATAATTCACAAGAGCCAAACTATGGAACCAGCCTAAGTTTCCATCAACAGATAAATGGATAAAGAAAATGGGGGGTATACACACACACACACACACACACACACACACACACAAACATACAATAGAGTTTTATTCAGTCATAAAGAAGAATGAAATGATGGCATTTGCAGGAAATTGATGGAACTGTGGAGTATCATGTTAAGGGAAATAAACCAGACTTTAAAAGGCAAATACCATATGTTTTCAGTCATATGTGGAAACAAGAAGGAACAAAAGGAAGAAAGAAGGATTTCAGGAAAGTGGAAGGAAGACCATTAGGGTGGAGGAAGGGAAACAGGGGAAAAAGGGGAAGAGTGCAAAAGGAGGTATTGGGAAGTGAGATTGATCAAATCATATTACATGGATGCACAAATATGCCACAATGAAACCCACTTTTCTGTATAATTAATATGTACCAATAAAAAATGTAAAATTAAAGATCTAAATAAATGGATCATAAGGCTCATGTTGTTGAGATATCAGTTTCCCAATATTGGCCTATGGATCCAACAACATGCAAACAATCTCATTTGGCTTTTCTGTAGAAAAGTACAAACTAATTCTAAAATTTATTTGGAAATACAAAAGATATACAAAGCAATATTTTAAAGAACAAAGACTTACCTGACTTCAGCATTTATCATATAACTACTATAATCATGTCCACATATTATTGACAAGAAAAACAATGAAAGAAAAGATAAAGTCCCAAAATACCTATGCACATATACACTCATTTGATTTTTCAGAAAGATACCACAGAAATCCCTTAGGGAAAGGGAAGACTCTTCAGTGGATGGTGTTGGAAAACTGTATATAAAAAGAGACCAAAAAACCCTGAACTTCAGTCCGTGCCTCAAATCACGTCTTAGTCCATTTGGGTTATTATAAGAAAATATCAAAGACTGGTTGGCTTATAATCAGCAAAAATTTATTTCTCACAGTTCTAATGGCCAAGCTGAAGATCAAAGTTGATAGATTAGTGGTGAGAGTGGCTTGTTTTCTCACTCATAGAGAGCCATCTTTTTTTTAAAAATTTTTTTAGTTGTTGATTGACTTTTATTTATTCATTTGTTTATATGTGGTGCTGAGGATCGAATCCAGTGCCTCCCACATGCGAGGCAAGTGCTCTACCACCGAGCCCCAACCCCAGCCCCGAGAGCCATCTTTTCACTGTGTGCTTACATGGTGGAAGGGGTGAACAGGTCTCTGGGGCTGTTTTACATGAACACTAAAACCACGCATGACAGCTCCATCCTTAGGACCCAATCACCTATAAAAAGCTCCACCTCCTAATTCTATCCATCTTGGAGATTAGGATTTCAACATGTGAATTTGGGAACACACAAATATTCAGATCATAGCATAATAAAAAATCTATTTGTGTAGGATCACATACCTAATGATAAAACATAAAAATAAATATTTTAGAACAAAAGAGAAGCGCATCTTTATAACCTGGGGATAGAAAGTTTTATGACACAAAGAACAATATTATATAATAAGCAAATGATATATTAAACCACCAAAATTAAAAACATCTCATCATCAAAATAAACCATCAAGAAAATTAATACATGACCCATACACTATGAGAAAATATTTGTAAAATATATATACATGAAAAAGGACTCATTTAGGATACATAAATAAATAACCTAATAAAATGGACAATATATTTGAACAGAATCTTCACAAAAGTTTAGGGACTCATGATACACAAATGAATAGGGGCTTGGAATGTAGCTCGACAGTAGAACATTTGCCTGTAATACATGAGGACTTGGGCTTGATACCCAGCACCACAAAAAAGATACATGAATAGCTAATAAGTACATATCTATGTGGTCAACATCATTAGACATCAAAGAACTGTAAATTAAAAATATAGTAAGATATTACCATACAACCGTCAGAAAGGTCACAGTGTTATAAAGGATGTGAAGGGACTAGAACTTGCATATATTTTTGCTAGGAATGTAAAATGTACACTTTAGGGAAATTATAAAAGTAAATATACAGCTACCCTAATATATATTCTTTTTGTAGGTATTTATCCAAAAGAAATGAAATTGTTTGTCTATGCAAAAACTTATATATGAGTTCTCATAGCTGGTTTGTTCATAATACCTTCAAACTAGAAATAGTTATTCATTAATAGGTGAACAGAAAATCTGTGGTGTGTGTATATACAAGGAAAAAGTACTTTTAAATAAAAAGAAATGAATTGCTAATACAATAGTGTGGATGAATCTTTAAAATGTTATGCTGAATGAAAGAATGCTTAATCCAAACACTATAAACTATATGACTTCATTTATATAAAATTCTAGAACAGGAAAAATTAATCTATGGTGAAAGACAAAACAGTGTTTTTCAAAGATAGGACGGTGTGGACTGACTACAAAGAAGCATAAGAAACTTTCTGAAGTGATATAACATCTTATATCTTAGAACAGGCTTTGGTTGCACATGGGCATTAGTTTGTAACAAGTCACTAGTGGTTTGATTAAGATTTATGTATTTTATTTAATGTAAATTTAATCTCAAAAGAAAAAAGTACCATAAATTTGGAACTCTTGTAAATGATGGGCATGCTGAAGTTTTATGGGGCAATGTTTTGTTGTCTGCTCTTCACATTGACTCATATGTGAATAATGAATACACAGAGGAATAAGAAATGAAGTATGTGATAATGCAAAGTAGAATAAAATATAAATTGCCAAATCTAGGTGTTGGGTATATGGGTGTTTACTGTAAAATTTTTTCAACTTTTCTACACATTTGAAAATGTTGATAAAAATTTTGAGATCAAAACAATGGTGATTGTGATTTTTCCAGAAGGACCCCTTATCTCCCATCTCTTCCTGTATTTGATTTCTCCATGCCTACCCATATATAGTACCTGAAATTTTCCATCCTATTTTGCTCTCCAGGTTATTGTTTGTCTCCCATATACCCCCATAACTCCTATCCCCATCATGAACTCCACTTCAGATAGTCCTCTGTTAAGTAAGCTTGCCTGTTGAACCTCTTCAAGGAACCTGCCTCATCTGGTGCAACCTTCCATCTCAGACTTCAACACCCCTTCCTGGCTCCCACTAAAAAGGATTAACACTGAGGTTAGGCTGTAGCTCAGTGGTAGAGTGCTTGTCTGGCATGCATGAGGTGCTGGGTTCAATTCCCAGCACCACTGAAAGAAAATTAAAAGTTGTTTAAATATGTTAAAAACTAAATGTGTTATTTTAAAAAAGGATTAACGTTTAATCCGTTGCTCACTGAGATACAAGCTTACAATATAAAGAAAATTATGTTGGACACACAAAGATATTCATCCAAACTTGTAAAATTTAATTAACCTTGTGTGGGGTTTCTGCCTTACCTAATGCCCAGACTGAATGTGATGACTTCAGTTTGCTACAGTAATAATTTGTACAGAAAGTGGAGCTCAAGTGATGTCATGAAGGCTTGTTGAGGAACCAGGATAAGTCCCATGGATCTATTTCTAGTTGTGCTTCTGAATGATTGTAACGAGCTAAGCTTAAAAGGAAACAACTCTCCACAATACCAAAACATAGAGTTCCATTGATTCTTTATTCCTGGCTGCACACTAAAATTACCTAGCCACGGAATCCTTTTTGTAAAAAGATTCTCCAAATGATTCTAATTCCAGTGTACAAGCCAAGCAAGGTAGATAGTTCAGTGAGAATGCACTGGTACAGCCATACAAGATGTGAAAGTATTGAAATATACTTTTGAGGAAGTTGAAAAATGCCCCGAAACCCAAGTGTCCTGGACACCTTGTCTTCTCCATCCCAGAACCCCCAGACATCCCCATAATCAGTAACTAATGTGTTAATGCCTGGCCTAGCAGGAGTCCTCCAGGATGCTGCTTCAGCATTTAGCCAGATTCCATTCTAATTAATCAGTGCCCAGTACTGTACCCGTTATTAAATATTTTGAATACCACTCCTGCAGCCAGTGTTGAGAACCAGTGATCTAGTCAATGCATTTGAGCATTTGAGCATTGTATCTGTACCACCCTAAATAACTAGTTTGACTATAGATTTTCTCTGACTTACAATGGATTAAGCAACGAGGTTTTGGCTTTATGATGGTGTGCAAGCAACATTTATTCAGTAGAAACCATACGTCAAAGAATTTTGATCTTTTCCCAGGCAAGCAACTTACAGAACAATAGTTTCTTACAATACAGCAAGTCATAGTTTCCAGTCAGTCACATGATCACAAGGGGAAAACAACCAAGATGCTACAGTGTACTGGGTTGCTAAGCAATGATGTTTAGTAGGTTAGGTGCATTCGATGCATTTTCACCTTACAGTATTTCCAGCTTACAATATGTTTATGAGGATGTAACTCCATAGTAAGTGGAGGAGCAATTGCACATGTATACCTTTGTCCATGCACATAAGAAAGTTTGTAACCTCAAGCAAGTCATCTTTTGGCTCTGAATCACAACTGAAAACAGAAAATTTTGAGCTATATCTTCTTTAAGGATACGTTCAAGTGTAAATTGTGTAGAACATGTACTCAGCAAAGCTCCAAGAGAAGTGAGAGCAAAATGGATTTAGATTCCTGTAAACTGACCCAAAATAACTAAAGAAAACCCTAAGTATGTGTTAATTGTATATTGCCCTTTTTAGGAGCCACAGTTCGTCCTGAAGTTCACACTTCTCCCACCCTATCAAGTTATGGGCCTGGAAGTTGGAAGTATGAAGAGGTGTTCTCTTTTACTTGAGCCAAAGATGAAAATATGATTAGAGTTGAATCTAGCCCATTCACTTTTAAAGCATGGTCCATACATTTCCATTTACAGCTTCCTCCAATAGTGACTTCCACACGGGGTGGCATACAGGCAAACATAATTCATTGTACTTGTTTCATGTTTATTTGCCACTAGTTTCATTGAGTAAAACTTTGTGAATTATAGAAAAGTGGAGAAGTCTGTTGGCTTTTATTGGTCCCTCTAGAAATTTAAACAGCTTCAAGCTGTCCTCCCCCATTCCCTGACTCTCTTGGCCAAGAGTTGCTTTGGTTTTACAATCTCACAGCAATCCTCAGTTCTATGGCTCTTCCAGTACAACTTAATTTATCTGGTTCTCTTCACTTCTTGCTTGATCTGTCCCAAGGCAAGGTTCTCAAGTGGTAACTAAAACCATGTTTACAATAGCTCTATGTGAGAGGGGAAGTTTGCAATTATGCAGTCCATGAAATCATTAATGAACAATGTGAATTATCTGGATTACTTGTCAATACTGAAGAATAAGCAAAATATTTACCAAATCATTTCATTTTACATAGTGGAGACATAACTTATTATCTTGTGTTAGTAACTTTCAATTGTATATCTCTAGCATTAATCTCTCATCCAATGTCCTAGATTCATATCTCTCAAGTAGTAATCTCAACTGAAATTGTAAAATGAAACCTTGGTGCAAAACTTAGAACCCCCACCTCCATCTCCATCCCAGTTGCCCTCTCCCAAAACACTAAACCATCTTTGTTGTCCAGTACTGATTTGTCCCTATGTTTCCCAAGCCACATACCAACAATAAAATAAAAGATGATAATGTAACCATGCAAAACCGCACGATTTATTTCCTAGTCAGGAAAGAGAGGACAGAATTGGAATGGAAGGAAGGCACTGGACTCATTTTATCAACCAATGTCTTGTTTGGGCTTTGTCCTAGGCAAATGTTTCTGAAGAGCAGGCCAGAATGCTTTTTGACCTCCTTCCCTTGGTATCATTCTGCTATTTTACCATCTTCTACACACAAAACTCCCTTCCATACTGCATGGGTCAGAAATTTTTCTAGTGTGCTCTGTGTGAAGACCACCAGTAATTGAGTCACTTGAAATAATATTAAAGTGGAGATACCTAAGCCTTATGAAACCAATTGATAAGATCTAACACTGAAGAATCATTGCCCTTTATTTGCTTTTTTGCACAATTATCAAATGGAGCAATTACCTTTCTACTTTATAGAGCTTCATGAGAGCATTTCCGTTTATATTGTCCACCATAATTTTCAGATCAATGTTTATAACCTTTGATTCTTCTACTCTGAATTGCTTCCCCCATCAACTTTCCCATATGCATCAGTGGCAGAATCATAGTCTCAGAATCCCAGGATCAAACCTTGGAATCGACAATAACAAACTAGGATGAATCCATTGTTTTTTCCTATGTGTCTTGTCCTTTCAGTGGACCCCCCCTCCATTGGATTAAAGCTTATTATATTTGCGTAGACACTATCAGAACATGATCTTTTTATTGCACAATCTTCAAGTCCTTATCAGGAATGTGTTCTTGGAATGAATCTTGAAAACTTGAAGGCGTCTATGGAATTTCTGTTACAAGATCCAAACACCTCATAAGGCACTAATCAGAGTAGGGCACGCCACCAACTACTCTTACTGTGTCAGTTTCACCCAGATACATGAAATTTCTCTTCCCATTTGGGGTCCCAGAGACCATGGACTATCTAGCTAAAGCCTCTTTTCATATATGCCAAAGTAAGAAGTTGTCCACCTTCATTTTCTAGCTAGTGTTCTTTACTATTAGCATCAAAAGTTCCATTTAAGGAACACATTGCATGTGCCACGAACAACTATAAAGATTTTATGAGGTTATGTAGGCAGGCACTGCAGCATTGGCATTTGGGCCCAATCAGTGTGGTTGCAGAGTCCCTGTTCATACCCACCACACTCTTTGCTAACCATTGGTAGCCTAAAGAATAGGATCTAGGCTGTGTATGTAGGTGAAAGCTGTCTGTAACAAGGAAACTTTAGAACCTCCTCCTTCTGTTACCTCTGCCAAAATAGTAGAAGTCTACTAAGGAGTTGGCAAAGGCTTTAAAAGGGCTTTTGCTGTTATGGACATGTATAATAAAAGAATAAAGAATCCCAAAGGATGATAATCACATAATTTAGGATGGAAGAAACCTCTGGAGAAAAAGTAGGGTGTGTAATCAGATAGAGACACTCAGGGTACTTCAGCTGTACTGCTATACTTGATGTTCTTTTTTTTTTTTTTGGTACTGGAGATTGAACTCAGGGGCACTCGACCACTAAACCACATCCCCAGCCCTATTTTGTGTTTTATGTAGAGACAGGGTCTCACTGAGTTGCTTAGTGCCTCACCATTGTTAAGGCTGGCTTTGAACTCGCGATTCTCCTGTCTCAGCCTCCCTAAGTGCTGGGATTACAGGCTTGCACCACTGCACCCAGCTTATACGTGATGTTCTTAGACTGGGTAGTGGTTAAACAAACGTCTTTTATATGTCTTCGTATTTCAAAATAAAAGGCTGTTTCAGACGGCTGGGGTTATAGCTCAGTGGTAAAGCATTTGTCTAGCATGTGTGAGGCACTGGGTTCAATTCTCAGCACCATACATAAATAAATAAATAAAATTCTATTAACAACTAAAAAAACATTTTTAAAAACACTATTTCAATAACTTTACATAATTAAATGGGCCCCAGGGAATCTCACTGTCTTAGACAAAGGGGAGAGATCATTCTATACTAGTCAGCTTGTTATGTACAAAAGCCTGAAAAGTCTGGAAGTGGGGATGGAGCATTCTTGCGCTTCTCCTGCTTCACAAGGAACAATCTTTAGATTTGTAGCTTTATACTTCTTGCTATATGTTGGATATGAGATGTCCCCCAAAGTTCCTGTTAATGCAGCAATGTTCAGAGGTGAAACAATTAGATTATGAGAGATGTAACCTAATCACGCATCCTACCATCCTGGCTGGGTGGTAACTGGAGGCAGGTGGGGCATGGCTAAAGAAGGTAAGGTGGGTCACTAGGGGTGTGGCCTGGAAGGATCTGCCTTCCCTGTGATTTCTTGCCCCCTCTCTTTCTCTCTGCTTTCAGACCCTGCAGTAAGCTGAGCAGTTTTCTTTTGCTGGGCCCTTCCTCATGATGTGTTACCTCATCTTTGGCCCAGATCAATGGAGTCAGCTGTCTATGGACTGAGAACTCTGGAACCATGAGCACCAAATAAGCATTTTCTCTTCTAAGTTGTTTTTTTTTCATATATTTTGGTCACAGTCATGCACAAGCTGACTAAAATACTTCCTGTTACTCATTGTAAACCTATTTCAAGATCTGGAAATGAGGAAATAGCCTAATATTGCATTTACTCATATCCCATAATCCTAGAACTCCAGGTTTCTAAACTTATGAGAGATTGCAGTAAGTGTATATGAGGAGGAAGGGAGCAAGGAAAGGAACCAGGGAAAGGATAGGGGGAGAAAAGGCAGGAAGAGAGTAAACATTTGCATAATCCCTGAAGATGAAGATAAAGGAAAGAAAAAAAATGAAAAGAAAGAAAGTCTCCAATTCCATCCATTTGGTGACAAATATCATAAGGTCATGCTTCTTTATGGCTGAGTAATACTCCACTATGTATATATACCACATTTTCTTCAAAGGTTGAATGTTTTCTCTGACATGCAGAAGCTAATCTGAAATAAGGTGGGGTTTAAAAAAAACAAGGAAGAAAGAGAGAAAGGAAAAAAACAGGGAGAGGGAATTTCATCTGAATAGAGGAAAGATTGGCAGAGTAGAGAAAGAGGATCAAGGAGGAGGAAAAAGGGATGGGAAAAAGCAAGAACAGTAGACTGAATCTGATGGAAATTTGGTACGAGCATGCATGGAGGTGGCAAGGTGGGTCCCAGAACTGGGGATATTCACAGGACTCTAATTTAAAAAAAAAAAAACTGTAAATGGGGATTGTAGAGGGATCAATGGAGTGGAGGGAAGGGTATGGGAGAGGGGTGTGGGGGAGAAGTGCTGGTGACTGAATTGTGTTCCATGCTTTTGTGGTTATGTCAGGGTGTATCTTGGTGGTGTATCGTAAATTAAGAGTAAATTAAAAATAAACAAATAAAAGAAGTAAGCAAAAAATAAGGAGCACAGTAGGATGTGCACACCAACACATGTGGGCAGAGGGGCAAGAGATAAAGAAGGGATGGTAGAAGGAAAGGAAAGAAGAGAGGTTTGGAGGAAGTGGGAAAATGCAAATAAGAACAGAGTGATAATAAGTATTTTTAATTAAGTGTCTACTATTTGTCAGACACTGTGCTAAACACATCATAAGCATTA
Organism: Geosciurus inauris; assembly: GCA_004024805.1. NCBI lineage: Eukaryota > Metazoa > Chordata > Mammalia > Rodentia > Sciuridae > Geosciurus > Geosciurus inauris. The sequence continues at coordinate 18,865 of PVHX01024185.1, forward strand.
TCTCATTTGATCCCCCCAGGTCAGTTAACAGTAATGATTTTCTGCTGTTATTGCCCATACCTACAGATAATTTATTTTGTAAAGACATTTGTACATTCCTGATAGTAGGTATTAATAGACTCTTATTTTATATACGAGAAAAGTAATGTTTACACAACTTGAGAGATTTGCCTGAGATCATGCAGCTTGAAAAGTAAAATTTACTTTCAGTTCTGAGTGATTTCACGGACTGGGAGCTTAACCAGTGGGTTTACAGAAGCCATGAGAAGAAGGAAGAGAAGATTGGAGGAGAGATTTGAAACCCTTATTTGGAATGTATAGGGGCCAAGAAAGTAACATCCATCCTCAGGGAAGAAGACTCATTGGGCTTGTGACATATTGAAAAGTGTCTGCCTGGTCCAAGGGACACCCTAGCTGAGCTCTGGCTGATCATTGGCTTGTGGGGATGTGAATCCAAATTGCCACATACTCTATTTTTTTTAAGGAAAGTTCAAACTCTAGACTTTTATAAAAGGAAATATCCTGTTGTTTAATGTCAGCAAACAATTTATGAAGAAAATAACCACCCTGTGAGACAAACAGAACCTAACTACCAGCAAAATTTGCCTCACAAGTCACCAGTTTGCAATCTCTGGATAAAGAGTGGTGGGTAAGATGAGTTAAGAGATTAAAAGTAGAGACAAATAAATGATCAGAATAAAGAAAGAGAGAAATATAAAGCAGGAGAACAATTTTTAATTAAAGTGAGAAATGAGTCAAAGATCAAATAAAAGGCAATAAAAGGGGAAAATGAGTTGGCAACTCTGGAAAGCCCAGGTGACAGAGGGGACTCAGTAGACTAGGGAGAAAAGAAAGGAACATACTTAACAATCCTTGGGGTATCCTAGGCCAGCTTGGTGGCCAGGGAGAGGCAGGGTGGGACATCACCAAGCCGCCTTGTGTCTTGGAACTGTTCTCAGGAAGCAAATGCTCCTTAGCCTCACAGAATGGCAGCAGCTGTCACTACCTGGTGAAACCTCTCTGTGCAGTTTCTGGGGCCCCCACAGCAGGACAGGGGGCCGTGTAGAGTCCTCTGCTGGTCAGCATTAATGGATTAAGGTACTTTCGAGGCAGGGTTAGTGTTCTAGGGAGTGGGTCCACCACAGTCTGGCACACGCCCTTTCCTGGCATCAAACAGGAGCTTGCGCAATAGAGCAGTAGCCATGGTAACTATGTGTGCTGCTACCCTGTTTGGATTCACAGAGGAGTTCAATTTTGCACCAGAACACCCGCATTGAGTAAAGATTTATCCAGTCAGCCCCAGCCCCCTGCAACACCTTCCTCAGGGAATCCCAGAAAAAACTTGAAGAGAGGAATAATTGACATAAGTTTCCCATTCCTGGCTTCTCACCCTCAATTCTCCCTCTTAGACCTATTTTTATTCCATCACACAAATAACTGGACCTCAAGGTTAGAAAAGATTTCAAAGACACTTGCTGCATAAAACTCCATCATTAAACTTTGTCCACTGTAGCCCTCCAAATGACAGTTTTTTAGTGTAACCTGGGACTTCTCAGAGAGCCAGACACACAAGGATCAAATATATTTTATGTGTATACCTATTTTAAAAGCATACACATATATTTGAAATACTAGACAAGTTATTCAAACTGTGTTATATTTTCAGTGTTTGCTTGGGACAAAATTAGGCTTTTCACTTTAAAAAAAAACAATGAGTTAATTTGTTTCTTTCTACCCTCAAAGAGTTAGTGACTAATATATTTTTTAAATATTTATTTTTAGTTGTAGGTGACAGAATATCTTTATTTTATTTTTATATGGTGCTGAGGATCGAACCCAGTGTCTCACGCGTGCTAGGCGAACACGCTACCACTGTGCCATAACCCCAGCCCCGACTAATGTATTTTTTGAGTGAGGCAAATGTTCAGAATCATTGCAGCTAAATAGTGTCATAGGATTTTTTTATATAACAGAAACTATTTTGTCAATTAAGAGTTTAGCCAATGACCATGAATCATAATCTATAGCCTATTCTAATTTAAATGTTCCACCACAGATGACAATGTTCTACATTATATGTGTGCTAGTCACTAGATAATTACTAGGTTTATAAAAAAAAATAATCCACAGTAGGACAGATAGTGGGCCTGATGGTGATATAGAAGTTTAAGTTACATAATGTACTTCTTTGAGTTGTATTGTTTTACATTGCACATGTAGAAATTCATTTGGTGATAAGTCTAAAGTCTTTTATGAACAGGATGCCTCAGTCTAATTACCTCCTTCCTTGTTCCCACCTCTATGCCTTTTGGGGGATTAATTTTTCTTATTAATGAACTTTTTTTGGTACTGGGGATTGAAACCAAGGGCATTCAACCACTGAGTCACATCCCTAGTCCTTTTTTGTATTTTATTTACAAACAGGATCTTGATATGTTGCTTAGGGCCTCACTGAGTTGCTCAGGCTGGCTTTGAACCTGCAATCCTTCATCCTCAGCCTCCTGAGCCGCTGGGATTACAAGTGTGTGCTACCACAACTGGTTTGTTAATGGACTTTTATACAAAAAAAAAAAATCTCTCGAACAAATTTTGATTGGGAGGATTTTAGACCTTAGAAGGAAGTGATGTGTTTTGGAGATCCAATGCCCTTCAAATGACTTCACAATACAGCTACTTACTCTTGAGGTACATCCTAGCTCTTCCTCAAATGACACGAACTTGAATTGGAGGTGGTAGCATGAGAGGGGATCTGGCCCTTTGAAAGATCTATTACATTTTGAAATATCTCAAACATAACTGTTACAAATGACCACCCAAATAAGCAGCTTAAAAAAACATACTTTCGTTATGCTCATGAATTCCTGGGGTCAGGAATTTAGAAAAGGCACAATGGGGAAAGCCATTCCTGCTGCACAATATCAGATGCCTCCTTTAGGAAAACTTGACTTAATGGTTGGGGGCTAGAATCATCTGAAGTCTTGTTCACTTACCTGTCTGCTGTCTGAGATGAGAGGATTCAAAGGTTACAAAAACCAAATGAAGCTCTTGCATGTAACCCATAACTGGCTTCCTCGACTGTCTAGTAGCTTCTAACCTGATTTCTTAGCGCTCCAAGCATAAGTGTTCCAGAAAGCAAAGAGGAAACAGAAGTTGCCTCTTCTAACCTGGCTTCAGAACTCACAGCCATTCCCACAACATCCTATGGGTTACAAGTTTACCTTGCAAGATTCAACAGGAGGCCCTACCTATCTTTGGGAAAAATGCCAAAACTTTGGGTAATGTTTGAGAACTGCCAACATGTGAAAATAAAGAGAATAACATAAAAGTCATCAGAGTATTCATGACCCAGAGTTTTTAAAATAAATTTTGTTGGTGTGCTGTAATTATACATAATGGGAGTCACTGTGATGAATTCATACATTTACCTAACATAATTTCGTCAATTTCATTCCCCAGTATCTCCCTTTCCCTCCTGTCCTCCCTTCTCCAGCCTCTTCCTCTACCCTACTGTTCTCCCTTCTATTTTCATGAAGTCTCTCTTTTTTTCTCTCTAGCTTCTACATATGAGAGAAAACATACAACCCTTGATTTTCTGGGTATAGATTATTTTGCTTAAGATGATGTTCTCCAGTTCCATCCATTTTCTTGCAAATGCCATAAAGTCATTTTTATTTAAGGCTGAGTAATACTTCATTGTGTGTATATATCACATATTCTTTATCCATTGATGGACATCTAGACGAGTTCCATAACTTGGGTATTGTGAACTATGTTGTGATAAACTTGAATATGTATGCATCCTTAAAGTTTGTCTTTAATTCTTTTAGATAAATAATGAGAAGTGGTACAGCAGATGACTCAGAATTTTTGCATTAACTTTCCTGCTGGGTTTACTTCAGATGGTTTTACAGGCAAACAAAATATCACTTTTAAAGAAATGACTCCAGCATATTCAGTTGCCTGTCTCAGCTTAGTGCTTACCTACACATTCTCCTTTTTAATAATAATTTGCATTTTTGTTGCTTAGTAGGTGCAAGGCACTATACTTTTTAAAATAGTTTTATTAGTTGTTGATGGACCTTTATTTTATGTACTTGTTTATATGCGGTGCTGAGGATCAAACCCAGTGCCTCACACATACTAGGCGAGTGCTCTACCCCTGAGCCATAACCCCAGCCCTAAAGCTACTTTTATGTAGATTCCTCCCAGCAACCCTATTAAGTGGGGTTTTTAATTATCTCCAATTAACAAATGCAAAAAATCTGAGACAAAGAAGTAAGTTTTCTAAGAACAGAAAGCTAACCGTTCTATTCAACTCCCTCAATATTTATTTAGTTCCTACTATATGACTCTTTGCCTTATTCATAGAACTTATAATCTAGTAGTAGTTAGGTCATAACAATAAAGATTGTGGTAAGTGCTGTAAAGGGAATATACTAATGTCTTTGGAAGTCAGGAGAGCAGAGAAAGAGTCAGTATTTGAACTCAGCCTAATTCCAGGATCTATATGCTTAACCAATGTGCTATACAAATTCATATTATTCACTTGGTTTAAGATTTAATAACTATAAAGTTGGGCCTGTGATGTGTGACATCCTTTACTCTATTAGACTGCATGTCCTCCCTTTTGCCTTGATTTAAATTACTTTTGCCAGCATTCATTGCTTTGTGATTATTTTGCTTGTCTCAGATTTTTCCTGGTAGAGCTCTCTTGGCAGGAAGCAATCTTGTCACACAGAGGTTGTATAAAGCAGACATGTTTAGACTATCTTTAATAAAATAAAGTGGCCTCCTCCCTATAATTAACACTGTTGAGCATATATTTAAACCTCAAAAGTCATCAAGTCCTGATTATAAAGGAAAGCATAAACGTGCTTTTATCATTCAGTGGAATAATGATTGAATGACTTTCTTGGAAACTCTAAAAGCTTGGAGCAAAAATTAAGTGGTTTGGTACCTTAGGGGATATAACTAAATCTTCCAGGCTATTTGGCTAGGTTATATTGCTCAAAGATTTAGGGGGAAAAAAGCTTGATATTTTCACCCATGTTGACCTTAAATATGTTACACACATTTGTTACAATTCCCATTATGTTCCAGTCATCAGTTTCATTTTTATTATGATCAAATTGTGCCTCTCTCTCTTGTAATATAATTGTGTGCCATTGATATGGTGGTTCTTAATGAAAGTGACAGGCTTTATGTCTTTAGAACTAATGACACAGGAAATGAGTTGGGAGCCCCTCCATAACAAGCAAAAGAAGGTAGAACAAAATTCAACCACGAGATTCTGTCTTTCTTAGCTAGAAGTTGTGGCACACACAAGTAATCCCAGTAACTCCAGAGGCTGAGGCTGGAGGATCACAAGTTCAAGGGCAGTCTCAGCAACTTACGAAGACCCTGTCCCAAATAAAAAGTAAAAAGGGCTGGAGGTGTTCTTCAGTAATTGAGTGCTTGCTTAGCATGTGTTCAATCCTCAGCTCCACAAAATTTAAAAGAAAAAAAAAAACCTAAGCCGGGCGCGGTGGCACAAGCCTGTAATCCCAGCACTTTGGGAGGCTGAGACAGGAGAATCGCGAGTTCAAAGCCACCCTCAGCAATG
>PVHX01024186.1:0-24466 GCA_004024805.1 Geosciurus inauris
AACTGTGTATAGTTGGAGTTTGCCTTTTTAAAAAATCCAATCTGATGGTCTCTTTTTTCTTTCATTTAAAAATTTTTAATCTTAGTTGTTATTATTTGTATGTTTTTATTAATGCATTAGAGTTATACATAATAATGGTTCATTTTGACATAATTATACATGTATGGAATATAATTTGTTCCACTTCAGTCTTCAGTACTTCCTCTTTCCCTCTTCTCCTCTTTCTTCCTGTTCCACTTCCTCTACTCTAACGGTCTTACTTCTATTCAATTATAGATTTTTAATGAGTGTTTTATAGATATACATAAAGTTGAAATTTACTGTGAGATATATATATATATATATATATAAAATAATTTGGTCAATTTCATTCCATCATTTCTCCCATTCCCTGTGTGTTCTCTCTCCCACAAATCCACTTCCTCTGATCTGCTGATCTCTTTTTTAATTTTATGGGAGTCCTCCCACTTTTTTTTCTTATTTGGGTTTACCTTCTGCATATGACAAAAAACATCCAGCCCTTGATTTTCTGAGTCTGGCTTAATTGAGTTAACATGATGTCTTCCTGTTCCATTCGTTTACCAGCAAATGATATAATGTCATATATAATTATTCATATATGAATAATTTTTCATGATTCTGTTTCATTTCCTTTTTGTTCTATTAGCTATAATCCTTTGTTGTGTTTTTTTAGGGTCTATGCTATACATGTTAAACTTATCAACCTGTTTTCAAGTGATTTTATACTATATCACAAATAGTATAAGTACCTTGCAGCAATATCATTCTATGTGCTATATGTGCTAATTTTGTCATACATTCTACTTTTACATATGTTATAAATCCCAAAATATAGTTGTTATTTTTGCTTAAAACATCAATTATCTTTAGAAGTGACTTAAATAATGAGGAAAAGTATATTTATCAATGTTGTATAAAATAAAGTAAATTTTTCAATATTCCTGGGGCTCTTTCTTCACTTTGGCAATCTATATTTCTATGTGGCATTATTTTTCTTTTACTCAAAAGACTTTTACATTTCTTATAGGGTGAATCTATCAGAGATTATTTCAGCTTTTTATGACTATAAATTTCTTAGTTTCTGGGGCTGGGATTATGGCGCAGTGGTAGCGTGCTCACCTGGCAGGCATAAGGCACTGGGTTCGATCCTTAGCACCACATAAAAATAAAATAAAGATATTCTGTCACCTACAACTAAAAAATAAACATTTAAAAAAATTTCTTAGTTTCTTCTTTGTTTTTGGAATATATTTTCTCTGAGTATAGTACTATAATTTGATAGATTTTCTTCTACATCTACTAAAAAGTAAGTACTCCACTGTGTTCTTTTTCATTTGTTTGCTGTTAAAGAGATATCTACTTTCAAATTCATCTTTGTTCCTCTAAAAGTAATGCATTCCTTTATTTCTTTTGTGTGATTTTTCTCTTTCTTACTTGCTTTAGCAGGTCAATTCTGAGATGCTTAGCTATATACTGCCTTCATATTTATTGTTATTAGGGTTTAGTTTCTTATATCAATGGATTTATAATTTTGACCAAACTTGGAAAAGTTTTTGGAGATTATTTCTTCAAATATATTTTCTGTTCTTTCTCCTTATCTTCTCCTTTGGGGATCCCAATTATACTTGGATCATTTTAAATTGTTTTATAGCTGTCTCTGATGTACTATTTCTTTCCAGTATTATTTCTGTCATGTTTCATTTTTCAATTATTTCTATTATTGTGGACTCAGGTTCACTAATCTTTCCTTCTATAATGTCTACTTTATTATTCATCAATTTTTATATTAAATGTTGAGTTTCCATATCTAGGACTTCATTTCCTTCTTTCTTTTTTTTAATATATATTTTTCGTAGGTGGACACAATATATTTATTTTATTTATTTTTATGTGGTGCTAAGGATTGAACCCAGTGCCTCATGCGTGCTAGGCAAGTGCACACTGAGCCACAATCCCAGCCCCTAATTTCCTTCTTTCTTATCTTCCAGATCTCCTTTTAACGTCTTTAGTATTTCATCTAGTTTCTTGAACATATGTAATATAGTTAACCTTAAATGTCATTGTCTGCTTATTCTACCATATATATTCTCTCTGTTTCAATTTGATAGTTGTTTTTCTCTCCTCATTAATGGCTACATTTACCTGTTTTAATGCATGCCTAGTAATTTTTGTTTAAAAAATGGAATTATGAATTTTACTTTGTTATATGCTGGATATTTTTGTATTTCTCTAAATATTCTTGACTTTGTTATGAGACAGGTACTTCAAAAGAGAATGATCCTTTGGAGTTTGTTTGAAGACACAATAGGATTGTGGCAATACAATTAGTCTAGAGCTTATTATATTCCCACTACTGAGAAGACTTTTCTGTGTATTCCACTCATGGACCCATGAATCTTGAGTTTCTACTGTCTGGATAGTGGAAATAGGCACTATTCTCAGCATTGTATGGTCACCAAGCACTCTTGCCTCTAATTATTTTAGATTATTATTTCTGATGGTTCAGTACACACCTATGTTGATCAATACTCAGCTGAATACTTGAGGGGGCCCTCCTCAGATCTCCATAGTTCTCTTCGTGTACCTTTCTATTCCCTGGTACTTTGTTCTGCAAATTCAAGCTGCCTTGGTCTTCCCAGTTTCTCAGCTCTGTCACTTCAACTCAAGTATGCCATTTAAAGTTCTCTTTGTGCTATATCTTTTAAATATGCTCAGGGTAGTAAGCTGCAGGCACTTATAGTGATCCATTTGTTTGTTTTCCATTTCACAGAGATCATGGTATTTAATTTTCTGATGTCTAGTATCTTGAGAACTGTTATTTCATGTATTATAATTTTATGGTGATTTTAGTTAACAAGGAAAATCTAATGTCTATTATTCTGTCTTGGCTAAAAATGAGTTTTTTGTCCTTTATTTCTGAAAAGTTTCCTTTCATTACATGACTTCCTTTTGATTATTACCTTTTTATAACTATTTTTCTTCCACTCACATCTTAATCAAGATATCTGTTCTTATCTCTACATTTTCTCTCTCAAGGATCATCCACCATTGTGGGTGCAGGTGCCATTTCTTCTGGTGACATACTAAAAATTCATTCCTCTGAATGTCTGTAACATATCTGCTGCACATAGAGGGATTTTCATTTGGTTGTCTTGCTTTCATTTTATTTCAGCATCTTGGTATATTGCAAAGTGTACTTGTTAAAGTGACAAAAAACCTAGATTCTGGTCTCTGGTTCTGAAGCTAACTACCTGATTATATTATTTTATTAGTTTCAATTTACTCACCTATAAAGTGAGGAATCTTTTTTATTTTATATTATTTTTTATTTTACGATAATTGTGAATTCACATGTAATTATAAGAAAGAGTACAGAGAGATAACATGCATCCTTTTATCCAATTTCTCCAAATGGTAGCTATGTAAAACTATGGTATAATAACCCAACCAGGTTCTATGCAATTTTCACAATAGAAAGTCAACATTTATTAGAATTCAGGTTTACCAACATTTATTTAGGTGAGGTACTTTTATGCCACACCAAGATGCTCTGTGTGTCTTTGCATGGAGATGTCAACACATTTTTATTAGTTTTTTAAAATCTTTTTTTAAGTGAAGAATCTTGATTAGATAATTTAAAAAATCTTTCTCTAGCCTTAATATTCTTTCATTCTGGGTAAGTCTACATAAAACTTAAATTTTTATTTCCATACCCATTCTCTGAAAGCTAGTTGTCTTTGCCTCAAATCTGCCATGATCTCTAATAGCTTCTTTTTTCTAGCCCCATTGGGCATTACTATCAGAGTATTCTTACTTAAATATTGTTATCATTTTCTATCCCTGTGAAAGAAACTTAATAACTCTCTGTTGCCTGACACATTAAATATCAACTCTTCTGCTTGACTTTCAAGACACTTAGCTCATCTTTTATGTACCACGAGTATGAATTCTCACACACTTTGGACCATCTCTTCTCTTTTCTCCATATTGTTATTCTTGTCTCCCATGCCTACTATTCCATAATCCTAGCTTTGTGTACTTTTCTCATCCATCTAAATCCTAACCATCCCTCAAGATATGGCTTAAACATCTCTTCCTCCATGAAACCTTTGCTTAATCCTTAAGAACACAGGGATCTTTTATTTTGTAAGCTCTTATTATACTTCCTCACTATACTCCCTGACTGCTAGGTATTTGATCATTTGATGCCTGGTAACTTTTCCTCTCATATTCAATTTAAGACTCTTGGAAACACAAGTAATATATTCTCATCTTTGTATCTTGCAAGCATGTACTATTTGTCAAGAAATATTGATTTATTAAAAACTATTCAACTGATGTTTACCTCATCTTCTTGTTGAATTATCAGTGTGTATGTATAAATACATGTTCTTAAGATGGTTTATGTTTACCATTTTATAGTGACATTCATTGTGCTTTCTGACCATTGTCCATTTCTAAGCTTTCAAAATAAAGTTATAGATTAGTGGGTCTGAGTTGGGACTTTGGAATGCAGACATATCTTGATAGTAGGAGCTGTGCTTACACCATATCCTCCATGATGTAATGAACTTGGCAGTTCTTTCTTGGGTAATATGTGAATGAATCTTTGTGACAAAATGGAGACAAAAGCTAAAGCTTAGACCTTGATGGCTTCAGAATAAACATCAGTAATGAAAAGAGAGAGAGAGAGAGAGAGAGAGAGAACAGAGAAGATGAGAGAATAGAGAAGAGAAAGAGAGGGAATACAACTATATCATGTTATCTTTAGGATATACCATCAGATAGAAGCCAGGATATGAAGAACTGGACAACTTTTTTTTTAATATTTTTTTATTTGTTGATGGGTGTTTATTTTATTCATTTGTTATTTATATGTGGTGCTGAGGATTGAACCTAGTGCCTCACGCATGCTAGGCAAGCGCTCTACCATTGAGCTACAGCCCCAGCCCAAGAACTGGACAACTTTAAGGAAGAAGAAAAAATCTGTCATCATGCTTTCTTGGAAATGAAAGTGTGCTAAATAAGGGAAGGGAAATAGGGAGCTGTGAAAGAATTTCACAGAAGCAAATGTCTTGAATTTGTTTTGAGTAACTTAGCATGTGATATGAACAGTATTTTAAGGATTCTGAAATCACACTTTGCCCTGTTCAACTCAGAACTCATTCTTCGGTTTCTGAAGTAGTGAAATGGAAGCAACTCAGTTTCTTGGTTTTATGTAGATATGGTTAGAATAAATGAATTCCCCACTTTGCAACCATCACCCCTTTTCTTGACAAAACAAAATACCCACAGATTTGCTTTTGTTGATTTTCTTTTCATTTGTTTGCTCCACCAACTTGGCTTTGGTAAACAGATAACAACACATAAATTTGTTTGTTGTGCATATGAACCACAAGCTTTGCGAACAATCAGGTGTTTATAGCCAGATACAAAGAGCTAAACAAATAAAGGCAAGTCATTGGAATTTCTGGGAGACCTTGGACATCTCTTTTCCCACAACTGATTCATTCCAAACTTCACTGAACTGACCTCTAGAGAAATCTTTGTCTAGTGGAAAGACTGAGTATCATGAGACCAAGGCTGTTGACTTTGAGAAACCAATTTAACCTCTATATTTTAGGTGTCTCATCCATAAAATAAGGGGATTGATCTACATGATATCTGATGTATCATCTAGGTTGACATATTATGCTTTTTAAAATATTTTTTAGTTATAGATGGACACAATATCTTTATTTTGTTTATTTTTTTAATGTGGTGCTGAGGATGGAACCCAGTGCCTCACATGTGCAAGGCAAGTGTTCTGCCACTGAGCCACAACCCAGCCCATATATTATGTTTGTGTTAGCAATGTGTTTCATCTAGTATTACTGATATCTGTCTCTTCCACACCTCTTGGACCACATCTTAATTTTGTTCCCTGCTTCATATTTTTATTTTTTAGTTTCAGCTTTCCTGATGGGTAAAGCCCCAAAGAATTCTTTATTTCAGAGGTCATAAACAGTCATCCCAATAACCAAATCAGCTTATTGTTATATCTGCCTAATCAACACTGTGCTTATTTTAATGTTATCCTTTTTGAACTTGGTTTTTGAAAAAATAGAATTAGCTACCAGTATTTAAAAATCAAGGATACTTCTCATAAATTTTCAGATTTCCAGCTTCTTGGGAAGAATCATAATATCAGGAAACAAAAGGCCCTCATTTCCACAACCAACCAACCAGCTGATATGGAACTCCCTTTTACATCCCCCAGTAATTTCCCTTTGCACTGCCATCCTGGCACTAAGGTTAAGTATAGTTGCCATTTACTATATTCCTTGTGTTGCTGGTTCATCCTTTGTTTGGAGCCTGGGCTATCCAGTTTACTGCAGTCCTCACTATTTCTCATGGCTCTAAAGGTAATTGACATTTACATTTATCATCACATTTACACTATTGTTCTTTTTTATATCAGATTTGAAAGGAAAATTATTTTTTACCTATCAGAAGTAACAAAACATATCAAACCAAAAGAGCTGAGTGTTTATTTGTCCCACTCAATTTACTGTTTTATTATACTTTTCTTATCTGTGTTGGTGTTTGTGTTTGTAATATTTACTCTAAGTTGAGTAGATTCTCAATATATTTCACATTCACAAGAAGTATTCATTTCAAAAACCTCAATTTTTTCCACTTTGCACCCCCTTCTTAGGTCTTTCTGTTCTGCTTAAAGTAGTTGAGGGGTTTGTTGGACCCCTGCTACAGAAGAAGGCCACCAGAAGATTTAAACTTCCATAGTAAAATAGGAAAGTACTAAACTTGTATTGTTGCAAAGCAGAATGTTTAAATTAGCCTAAATCTGACACACTGCTTCCAAGGGGGCATGGAGCAATATTGTAGATTTGCTGCAAAGGCAGAAAAGGCACTTTGATAGCATTCCAGTCATAGCTTTGCAACATGGGAATTTCTGTTCCCAGTTGTCACAGCAGAGTGTTGCTGATTTTCAGTGACATTTCTCTGGAACACACATTTCAAGAATTTAAGGAAATATATAGTCCAGATAGATGCTTCTCTCTGACAGTAATTCTGACAAAAGTTGCCCAACTCCGTTTTTCATCCAAATTATTCAAGCTATGCAGATTACAGAGCCTTGACCTCAGAATTCTGACTCTATAAGTCAGGGTGAAACATATATGTCTGCACATTCAACACTTCTGTGGAGGTGCTGATCTAGGTGACTTGTGGCTCAAGCTTTAAAAAACGTTCATCTATGAAGGGTTAGTCATGCTGCTTAAGCATGGAAAGGACAGTATTATTATTTTCTTTGGACTTAAACATTTTCATGATTTTTTGGCAACTTATTCTAGGGCCACATACTCAGAAAAGAATAAGAAAACTTTTTTGATTTGGTTCTTTAGGTCCTTGTTAAGCATAGATTGGGAAGAAGTGGCAGTCTTAACCTTGCTTATTATGTCCTCAACATATGTGGGTGTCTAAAAAACAGGGATGTGGGGAAATCACATTCCAAACTTCAGATGGACTGTTCTCCAAATTTTAAATACAGGACCAACATAACACAATTCCTGTGATGTTATTTGTTCTAGTGTAGGTACTTTAAAGTGAATAAAATAGAACCATTCTCTTTGTCAAACAAGCTTTGTTTTTCTTTGATCAAAATTCAGACATTTGTTGCAGCTTGTACTTGGGAAACAGCTGCATGAAGTAGTAGATGGAGGTTATGCCTTCTAATTACTCATTAAGAATATACATTCTGTAATCCCAGCACTTAGGGAAGCTGAGACAGGAGAATCGCAAGTTCAAAGCCAGCCTCAGCAATGGCGAGGCACTAAGCAACTCAATGAGACACTGTCTCTGCATAAAACACAAAACAGGGCTGGGGATGTGGCTCAGTGGTCGAGTGCCCCTGAGTTCAATCTCCAGTACCAAAAAGAATATACATTCTGGCTGGTTTGACATTACTTCCCAACAACACTAGGCTAGAAGGTTATAAGTCTACAGAAGATTTAACTTGAGACAGGAGAGTCAGGTATATGTTTCCTAAGGAACAAAGGCATGATCTAAGATATGGATTCTGAGTCAGAATTAATCATGCAATTGGCCTTGAAGATAGTGAGAAGATATTCCAGACAGAGAAGGAAGCATATAAGGAAAAAAAGCCACTATAATTGAATTATAGCCAAGAGAGGATGAGTTGTAAGTGATGTGAAAGTAGAGGTAGTTTATTAGTCAGCTTCTTATTGCTGTGACCAAAATTCCAGACAAGAACAACTTCAAAGAGGAAAAGTTTAATTTGGGCTCATGATTTTAGAGGTTCAGTCTAAGGTCTGCTGACTCCATTTCATGGGCCTGAGATGAAGCTGAACATCATTGCAGAGGGCATATTAGAGGAAAGCTCCTCAGTTTATGGCAATCAAAAAAGGAGAGAGAGAGAGAGAGAGAGAGAGAGAGAGAGAGAAGGAGCCATGGACAGATAAAGTCCAGGCGACACCCTAGTGACTTACTTACTTCAACAATGCAGAACTTTCAGCTACATTTGAATTTTATATAAACAACACTTTCTTAATTACAACTACCTTTCTTTAGTCATACCCCAGCTGCCTACAATTACCACTTTGTGGTCCATTCGAATTAGTAATCCATAAAATGGGTTAATCTATTGATGAGGTTACAGCTCTCATAATCTAATCCTTTCACTTTTGAATATTCCTACATTAAGTAACACATGAACTCTTTGGGGGACATTTTTAGTTCTGTATCATAACAGGTAGATAAGAGCCAGGTCATGCAAGGAATTTCATCAAGTTTATGTGTATCCTTAGAACAATGGTGGCCATTTAATGGTTTTTGTCTTGAGTCAGGTATGCCAGGTACAATGCAGAACTTTCAGCCATATTTGCATTTTATATAAACAACACTTTCTTAATTACAACTACTTTCCAAATATTACAGCAGATATACATACACCAATACATTATTTGTTGTGTATCTGAAACACAAACTTAACTGGGAATCTTGTATTTTTATTTGCTAAATTCAACAGCACTATCCTGGAGACAAAATCATTGATTTTATGGTTTAAAAAGATTACTTAAATTACAAATAGAGGAGAGATGAGATGGATGCAAGCACAGAGGCAGTGAGATGGTTTAGAAGGCTCTATGACAACAATTTAGATGACAGATACTTAGTATCTTGGGCTAGAGTTGTAGAAGTGGAGACAAAAAAGGGAATAAGCAAAATAAACAAGTCTCTGTGAAGGGAGGAAAAGAGGAAAAGGTATTATAGAGGTTAATATATAATGATATATCTTTTAGATGTCTGATTTTGAGTATTTTCAGGATGACCACGTAATTTATCACTCAGACTAGAATTAGTGAGAATGAAAGGGGATGTATGGTCACTCTAGGAAATTTTGCATTCCCTCTTTCTTGATCAGCATCACCGGGGTGTATCAATTTTGTTACTCTTTTCAAATTACCACCTTTGGCTTTATTTATCCTCTTAATTATACATTTTTATTTTGCTTCTATTTTAATAACTTCTTTCTTCCACTTTCTTTGCCTTAATTTGTTATTGTGTTTCTAGTTTCTTAACATGGGTACTTGGACTACTGATTCTCAACCTTTCTTCTTTTCTAAATATATGCATTGTAATGTATATAATAATTCTATAGGCATGTTTTTCCTATAAGAGTGGATTCATTTGCATCCCAAATTTCTAATTTATAGAAATTTCAGCATCATATGATTAAAAAATGTTTTCTAAATTTTCATTTTTTGTGTTTTTTATTTATGGTTTATTTAAAAATATATTTCTTAATATTCAATTACATGAAGGCATTGAAGCCATCTTTTTATTATTATTTATTTCTTCTATGGCAAGCATACATCCTGTAGGATTTTAATCTTTTGAAGTAGTTGAGACTAGCTTTTGTGGTTGAACATATGGTCAATTTTGAAAAATGGTCCTTACAAACTTGAAAAAAAATATTGTATTAGACTGGTTTTCATTACTATAATGAAATTCTCAAGACTTCATAGAGAAAAGAGGTTTTTTGGCTCACAATTCTGGAGGTCCAACGTCTAGGGGCTACATGTGGTGATGGATTTATTGCTGCTAGCAATTGCTGTTAGTGTCCTGAGGTATTGTAGGGCAACACTTGGCAAGAGACAGGAAGCACACACATGTATGTCTATCTGATCTCTCTCCCTCTTTGTGTTTGTGTGTGCATGTGCACATGCATGTGTGTGTACTACTGCGGATATAAGTCTAGGTAAGTGTTCTATCACTGTGCTATACCCCTAGCCCTTCTCTCTCTGTTCTTATAAAGCCATGAGTATTCAGTCATGAGGGCTCCACCCTAATGATCTTCTTGAATACTAATCACTTTCCAAAGCCTTCACCTCTAAACACTATAGTAAGATGGCATTGCCAACCTTTTTATACTTTACATGAAGCCTTGAGAGACATTTAAAACATATCTAAATCATAGAAACTATATTGTCGAGTATAGTGATGTATAAATAACAATTAGACTAATTTTCTTAATAGCATTGTTCAAACAGTCTACATCTTTGTGTATATTTTGGTTTGCTAATTTATCAGTTTATAGTAGAGGTGTGTTTGCATGCTTGTTGTACCCTTTTACTTTTAACCTCTCTGTGCATAATTTAGATAGGTCTCTTACAAGAAATTTAGGATAGTTTTATTTTCTTTTAAATCCAGTCTTGTACGTCTTATTTTTTGTTTGTTTGTTTTTTGGTACTGGGGTTTAACTCAGGGGCACTCGACCACTGAGCCACATCTGCAGCCCTATTTTGTGTTTTATGTAGAGACAGGGTCTCACTGAGTGGCTTAGCACCTCACCATTGCTGAGGCTGGCTTTGAACTCATGATCCACCTGCCTCATCCTCATCCTCTCCAGCCACTGGGATTACAGGTGTGTGCCATTGTGCCAGGCTAGTCTTGTATTTTAATTGGATCAGTTGGTTCATATACATTTGATATGTTTTATGATATATTTGAATATAAATATTTTAATTTTGCTTTCTTATGTTTAATTTATGTCAAGTTATTTTATCTCTTCTTTCTTATCTTCTCTTGAATTATTTTTCCATTTAAGTTTGTTGTTATATATTCTTTTAATACATTAGGAATAACATTTTTCTTGACTTATTAACTCTAATATTAACTGGCTCCTCTGTATCTCAATGCACCAGACAAAACCCCTCAAAATACATTAAATGGTTGTGGGAAATTATTGCCAGGTATTATTACCCTCATTTTATAAATGAAAAGACTGTCTTTCAAAAGAGCTAAGTGACATGTTTATGCCCTCAGAGCTGGTAAGTGTGAGAATTGAACCATGATAGCTATAATTTTCACTGCCTATAACCCTTCCTGGTCCATTCATAGCACAAATTTTTATAGTACTCATGAGTATATACAGTGTTTTGTTCACAATATCCCGTGAATACACACAGTGATATCATGGTGTCTTTCCCCTTTCATCTTTAATTTGTGCAGCATTTTATCCTTTGTCATGCATACTCACATTCTATCTGACCTCATGGTTCCCATAATTGTACTAAGAAGGTAGAACAAAAAGTATTACCCTTTTTATTAAAAATAAGAAACTATATTCAGCAAGCATTAAGTGAATTGCCAGTGCAGAGGCACTAACTGATGAGTGCTATCTTAAAACCAAGCTTTCCTGCTCCCTGCTATGTCCTTTATTGATATACTGAGCCCTGTCATTGCTGATGTTTCTACAGAATATTTTTGATGGCATAGAGGAAGCTTTTGGCAAATTTTGAATTGACAAAGGAATAGTTATTCTGCTAAGGTGTAGGTGAAAATGATTGGTCAAAACTAAGAAGATAAAAGCAAAGTTGAACATTTAAACTAAAAATTAATTTACTCAAGTAAAGGATAGGAGACAACTAGCTTCCCAACAGTGGGATGGAAAAGTTTTGGATTTGTTTAATTGCCATGTTTTGTTGTCCTATTATATAGTTGGGTGTTTGGGGGAATAAAACCTCTCATCAGTGGTAATAATGACATGTAGATTAATGAAGTGGAGCTTCAGCTTTGGTGTCAGACTTGGCTTCACATCCCAGTTTTAATATATACCTGCTGTGTTATAATATATAATACTTCTTTTCTTGTGTGTATTCAGTTTCTTCATGTATAAAATTCAGTACTAATAGCATCTATCTCACAGGAATGCTAGATAGTTAAGTAAAATAATGCATTTATGGTACTTAATACTTCATCTAACACATAGTAATACTCAACATTATCTGCTATTAGTAATT
This sequence comes from Geosciurus inauris, assembly GCA_004024805.1. Lineage (NCBI taxonomy): Eukaryota > Metazoa > Chordata > Mammalia > Rodentia > Sciuridae > Geosciurus > Geosciurus inauris. The sequence goes on from PVHX01024186.1 coordinate 12,345, forward strand.
TGATTCCAGCTGTATTTCAACTAATTGTATATATCACTTTATAAGAAGATGGCAAATTTGAAAATAGGATTGCAAAGGGACTGGAAACAATTTCATACAATCAATGGCTGAAGAAACAGAATCTAGTCTGGAAGAAAGAAAATAAGTAAGATATACTGCAAATTTCTGAAGACATGTCTCTATGAAATAGGGGAATTATGCTTATTCTGTATAGATAGCTCCATGCAGTACAACCAGGGCCAATGTGTAGAGGGAGCGAAAGTTTCAGGAGATATACTTCAGTTCAGTGTAAGAAAGAAAAATCTTGCAATAATGGTAGTATAGTATACACAACAAAATCATGAGCTTGTGGGGACTTGTGTACTTTATCACAAAAGATGATGAAAAAATTCTATCCAGATCAATATACAATGAATTATCCAATAGGGAAAAAGATGACTTGATGAATTCTATGATCTCTTTAAGACTGAGATTTGATGTTATTCTACTTTGGAAGCAAGAATTTCTGAATCCCACCAGGCCAAAGTAATATAAAGGCTTCCATCTCCCCAAAAAGCCTACTGTTGTACCCTTTTAATGTCACTGTCTATCTTGAATTTCTCTTGATTCCGTGTGAAGCCATTGTACATCAAGCCTTCAGTTGAAAATGAGAGAGCATCAGCTCACTAATACTCCATAATCTATCTCCTCTATGCGCTAAAGATGACTACAAACTCCATCAATCCTTTCATCTTTGTTGACTCTTGTTCTCTGGTAATTACATCTACACCTACAGGGAAATAAGTAGCCTAAAAAGGAAAGCATTATTTTCAGTGGAAAAAAGAATGACTATTTCTCCTCAACAAAAACCAAGAAATATTTGCTGAAGCTTTCTTTATAATTCCAGAACACAATCATTTAAGTCCATCTGGCTTTGCATCTGAACATCTAGGACAGGACACAGAAGGAGACAGAACATCAGGGAAGGGAAACGAGATGAAGTGGCAGTGCCTAGGAGCAGTTGTTAGACTACAGTTCCCATTCTCAGCTGCCACTTTCTAAAGACTTGCAGTCATTTCTAAAACTGTGGCCTTGGGAAAGTAATGCTCCACCATCATAAGATGTCACAACAGGAATTAATTGCCTAGATTTAAAAAAAGAATAGTAACAAAAGGATGACATAGCTAGTCATCTACAGAAGGGTGTGCAGGTTAAAACCAGACTGTTAACTGTGTTATAAATAACAGCCTATTGACACACATCCATATCCATTTGTTTACATATTGGCCTATGGCTGTTTTTGCACTATCATGTCAAATTAAATACTTGCAATAGACACCATATAGCACACAAAGTATAAAATGGTTACTGTCTGGCACCATTCTCCAAAGTAAAAACAACCCACACTATACACAAGATAATGAGTTGAAATATGAAAATATAGTTTTATAACAACTATGTTGGTTTTTAATCTCATTCTTTTTACTTCTATTTTCATATTTCCTAATGTCTATGTTCATACTATTTAGTACTGAACATGTTTACAGATAAAGGTTCAGAATACATAAAGTTCAGAGACTATCAGAATTACCTGGGGAATGTTAGAATGAAGAAGTCTGGGACCTACCTGAGGTAGGCAAAATAATGTCCTATCAACTATGTTTGCATCCTAATTTCCAAAATTTCTTAAAATGTTACTTTATGTGGCAAAAAGGTTAGCAGATGTCATTAAGCTAAGAATTTGAGAAGGGGAGATTGGTCTGGATTATCCCGGTGAACCCAATGGGTGTTTTTAAGTAAAAGAGGGAAGGAGAGGCTCAGAATCTGATAAAAGATGTGATAACAGGAATAGAGGTCAGGGTGATACAGTTATTGGCTTTGAAGATGAAAGACAGATCCATGAATGTAGGGAGCTTCTAGAAACTATAAAGGCCAAGGCAAAGTATTCTTTACAGCCTCCAGAAGAAACACAGTCCTACCAATATCTTGATTTTAGTTTGCTGAGACCCACTTCACATTTATGACTTCCAGAACTGTAAGATAATAAATTTGAGTTGTTTTAAGTCACTGAATCTGTGGTAATTTGATATAGCAACAAAAGGAAATCAGCACCCCTGTCTTAGTGACTAAATTTTTGCAGCTGGATCTAGGAGTCTATGTACAATGTGTACCATCAGGAAGTCATTAATCCCCATTTATGAAAAGCAGAAAGTGAAACTTCCAAAGGTTCATTCCTACTTAGTTTATACAATTATTTTGTGGATCAAGTGAGATAGTAATGGATGAGAAGATGCTTTGAAAAAAGTAATAGCATCATGCAAGTATAAGCCATTATTGTTTGTTCTTATGTCAGAACACCTATGTTTCATTTAACATCACTTTAGTCTTGTCACATTTTCAAGAAATAGCTGGCATGATTTTTCCCTCTAAAATCTCTAAAGATATGAAGATTTACATGCAAACATTATAAGGGCTTTTAATTTATTATAGCAACATGCTTTGTATTTGACATCATGGTTTATAAGACACCCTAATCTATATAATATCACTTAAGCACAATGTCAATCCTCTAGTCTTCTCAAGTATTAATGTTAATGGCATTAGAGGAACACATGTGAGAGTGGTGGGCAGGCATGTGCAAAATAGAAGTTATATGTTGAGAGAGGAAGCAAGAACAAGAGTTGATAGAACCAAATTTGCTTTATAACAATATGGTCTTGTGATAACCAGTTCAGTACTGTGTGACCTAACTCACTCCTTCAAGATAGGCATAAATTCCTCCTGAGGATGATGTCCACAATGACTAAAACATCTCCTGTTAGGTGCCAACTCTTAAAGGTTCTACCACCTCTCAGTACTATTACATTGAGTATCAAGATTCCTTTACATAAACATTTGGGGTACAAACCATATTCAAACCATAGTAAGTAATTATGACCAGAGGCTTGTAAACAGACCTGTACTGTGACATTGAGTAAGTTACTTAATCTGTTTGAGACTCAGATGCCCCTTCTACAAGCTAAGGTTAAAATAGTGCCTATCTCATAGGGTTTTTGTGAGAAATAAATATAAATGATAAATTGTAGCATTTGGCACATAATAGGAACTCAATAAGTTCTGATAGTTGTTATCATTGAGAAGAATTAAAGAAATAGAGTTGTAACAGTAACAAAAACTGCATTGCCTACTCTGCTCCAACCTAGTAGCAGATAGGAAAATTAAGTGTGAGATTTTTTCTGAAGATTTTTTTCTTCAACTAGAGGAAGAAAAAAACTTCACTGAGTCTCTGCCCTCTTCATGTGCCCAGGAGACCCAAAGAAAAGATGTTTGCAACAACATTTACAATAAAACCTGGTACATAATGCTCTAATAAGTGTTAGTTAAATCTTCATCTGGATGCATTCATCTAGCCCATTTTTAATAATTTGATAGTCTGTGTACATTTTTGCCATTGGTATTGTTTTTAATTAACAAATAATATATGCACACACATGTTAAAATTCAAACACTACAAGCATATATACAATCAAATATAAGTTCAAACTCCATCACTATTATTTAGCAACTGTATGACCTTGAACAAGTCAATTAATCTCTCTGTATCTCAGTGTCCTTATCTGATAATCATATTGGTCTCTATAGGGTTGTTATGGGGCTAAAATACGCAAATGGTTCAGAACAGTACCCTAGTCTATGAGAAATACTATATAAGGGTAGCTGGTTTCATTTACCATTTATATTTTCCTATGAACCATTTCTTTGTTCCCCTTCCTCATTTTTTATTTGGTTGTAGTCTTTTTTACCAGGTATAAAAGCTCTTTCATTGTTAAGAAATTTGTCCCCCACCATATTTGGAAAACTTTTTCTTGATTTTTATCTGTCTACAATTTTTTTATACTTATTCATTTTTTCGTGAAGAAATCTTAAATGTTTTATAGTTTTTAGCCTTTGGGCTTTCAGAAATTTGACTCTTGCTTAGAAAGGGCTTCCCGTTTCAGCATTGTTTTTAGAGGTTCCCATTTGTGTGTGTGTGTGTGGTACCAGGCATTGAACCCAGGAGCACTTAACCACTGAGCCACATCCCCAACCCTTTTTATATTTTATTTAGAGACAGGGTCTCACTGACCTCCCTAAGTTGTTGAAGCTGGCTTTGAACTCACTATCCTCCTGCCTCAGTCTCCTGAGCTTGTGGAATTACAGGCATGTGCTACTGCACCTGGCTGTTCCCATGTTATTTTTTACTGCTGTGTAGTTATCCTCTTTGATCTACTTGGACTTTATTGTGGTATATACTTGCATGATGCTATTACTTTTTTCCAAATGTCTAGCCAGCTTCTCCTGTACTATTGATTGAATATTCTACATAAAGCTGAAACCCTTGCTATCACCAGATGACTGATGTACCATTGTTTGTCACCTCTAAATAGTGTGTGACCCAGTCCCAATTTATCTCACACTCATTTTTTCTTCTGTTTGTGACATGAACAGAAGGTGGCTTGGGCAGACACATTACTTAAGCAAGTTATTCTTTATAAATGAAGAACACACATCCATAAAATTAGAGGATGGGCTTACCTCTGAACACATTACAAGAGTTATTAAAACAAACATTTGGATTTTAGGATGGATATAAAATCCATTTCTAGCCTAATATTTTATTATGTAGGTATATCATACTGATTAAATCACAACTCTCCTGTTGGATATTTACATAGTTTTCTCTGATCTAGCTATTGCATATATTACTATGTTGACTATTCTCAGATATATATTTTACCTTAAGTCATATTTTTAGATGTGTAGTTACTAGACCCAGCCAGTTACTAAAGCATAACATAGATCTAAAATAATGAAAGTCAGTACAATGCAAATACTACTTTATATTGAATTGGTAATCACTCCCATAATTTAGCATTGTTATACAAATTGGTATCATTTAAATATTAACTTGTTCTTTTCACACTTTTAATTAATAATATTGATAAAAGTTAATTTTAGGGTTAAAATTGGTATATAGTTTTAAAAATTTTTATTGAAATATGATGTACATACGTAAAATGCACTTATATGTGCATAGAGCTTGACAAAATTTCAAAATGAATTCTCTCATATAGCCAAACACCTTATCTAGGAATAGAATGTTACCAGCACCTCAAATCTCTCACTGATTCCCCTCTTAATCTCTACATCTTCTCAGGGGGAAGTACCACTAGGACTTCTCACTATAGGTAATAATTTTGCCTGACTTTAAAATTTTATATATTTGGAATCATAGAATATGTAATTGTTGTGTTTCTGGCTTCTTTTATTCAACATTATGTTTGGAATCTTTATCCTCTTTGTTGTGCAGTCATAGCTAACCCATTTTCATTGCTATATATCATTCCATTGTATAAATATATCACAATAAAATTTTTATTTTAATGTTAAAGAAATTTTTTGCTATCAGAAATGTTGCTTTGAATAATCTAATTTATGCCTTTCTGTCAGATATATATTTAAGATTGTGTGTATAACTTAGAAATTACTATTGTATATATACCTTAGACATTCCTGTATCATAGGGTCTGCATATGTGAAGCTTTTATGTATTTTTAGACCTAATTGCTTCCCAGAAATACATGTTTATGATGATAGAAAAACAATCATCATTCTTCCATAACAGACACTTTCAATTTCTAATATTTTAGTTAATGCCATTAATAATCCTATAAGTAGTTAGTGTTATTCTTATTTTATAGATGAGGAAATGGAGGCCCAGAAATATTAAATGCAAGGCCAGAGCTAGAAAATAGCAGAGTCAAGGATTGTCTGATGTCCAAGGGTACACCCCTTCTACTGTACCTCATGAATTTGTTTCCTAATGCTATTATAATAAAATACAACTTCCATTCTTAAAACAACAAAAATTTATTGTTCTGTAGTTCTACATGCTAGCTATCTAAAATCTAGGTGGTGTCAGAGTCAAGCTTTCTTTTACCTTCTTGCCTTACTGCCAATTTTTGACACTCTCTGATTTGTAGCTATGTGACTCCAATCTCCATCTCCATCATCCCATGTCCATCTTCCCTTTGTGCATCCTTCTTCACATAAATGTCTTTCCTCTGTGTTTGTCTCTGTGTCTCTTCTTCTCCTCTTATGATGATACTTGTCATATTGGATTGAGGTCTTGTCCTACTCCAGTATGACTTCATGTTAACTTAATTACATCTGCAAAGACCCTGCCATTGTTTTAATGCCCACTCCCAAACTCATACTGACATTTAATCACTATGTGACAATATTGGGATTAGGGCTTTTTAGGAGACTCCACTCTCATGAATGAATTAAGGCTATTGTCATAGGAGTGGGTTAGTTATTGTGGGAACAGCTTTGTTATAAATGTGAGCTCTCTCTTAAATGTTCTCTTTTTCCCACTTTTTCTTATTTGTGTTCAAGAGAGCATGTGATGCCCTCTGCCATGTTGAGAAAAAGCAAAAAGTCCTCATCAGATACACATATTCAATCTTGGATTTTTCAGCCACCAGAACTTTGAGAAATTGATTTCTATTCATTATAAATTACCCAGTCTGTAGTATTCTTTTATAGCAACACAAAACAGGCAAAGAACTTATAACAAAATGAGATCACATTCATAGGGGTTAGGACTTCAATATAGCTTTCTGGGAACAAAATTTAACCCATAATATTTTTCTCTCTGATTTTGACCCTTTCATCATAGTGAGTAAAAAGGTACTATGTCATTTAAAATTGTAGCTTTTATTGTTGTAGATCTGATGCCTGTGAGACACAAACCTATAAGAACATCACTTGTATGTGTCTTGCCAGAATAATGTACCAGGTGGGCCTTCATTATCAGGTTAATTTTCCTTCTACCTGATGAACTTAGCAAGCCAAGCAGCTATAACACTGGCTATCATTCTAATTGGAACCATGCATTCTCATATCCACTACAGAAAAGTAATATAGGGGTCAGGCAAGGCTCAGGTTGAAGAAAGCTATGCCTATTTATTTATTTCTGCAGATGGGCTGCAGTATGTCAGAAACCTAGCATTTCTACTGTTGGCAAGGCAGGCTGGCTACATGCTGCTATTTTTTCCTCTCAACAGAAATCTCTGTTTTCTCTCAAACCTCAGCAGAATCATAATCAGTACTTGTGTATTTTAATGAGCACCTGCCAAGGACCACACGCTATCATAGGGATTTGGTGCACACCATTTCTAATCCTTAACACAACCTTTAAGCTAGGCATTCATGCAAGTGCAGCCCTTAGATATTAGAATTGGCCCTGATGGCCAAAGGTGGGCAAAAGCACCTGGCAGACAGTGTGATCCAAAGGAGGAGGGTACATATCATTGCTAGATGCTTTGTGGCAAATCAGATTGTCTTGATGTCAGGATAAAATTAAGGGCTGAGAGAGCTTGAAGCTCTTTGCTTAAGATTGACTCCTAGGGACATCCTGAGTTGGGCATCAGGTTTCAGCCTCCACTAGAATGAAACTGCTAGACATGGTCTCTCTTGAAGGTCATAAAGGACAAACTATTCAAGTCTCTTTTCAGAGATTGAGATAAACCATATATAGATCAAAGTTTTAAGACCAAAACCCACAAATTCCAGTTAGGTAGATGGGGAAGTGTCAGGAGAAGATAATGTTAACAAAACTGATACTTGGAGAGTTTCCTTATTTCTTGAATGCAGAGGACACCAACTAGTGATTCAGGATTTGAATTCAGCCCATAGACATGGTTTACCTTACATAGGCTTTTTTAAATAATTCATTTGCTATCATCCAAAAAACCATGGGATTTCATATAAATGTCTATTTAAGTCTTACTTTTGAAAAGCAATTAATTTCCACATTCCCTCCTGACTCAATTACAACTTTACAACCGCTCCCATCTTTTTTTGAGGGGGGGGGTACCAGAGATTGAACCCAGGGGCACTAACCACTGAGAAACATCCTCAGCCTTTTAAAAATTTTGTTTTAGTTGTAGATGGATACAATATCTTTATTTTATTTATTTTTATGTGGTGCTGAGGATCAAACCCAGTGCCTCATGCATGCGAGGCAAGCACTCTACCACTGAGCCACAACCCCAGGCCCCATCCTCAGCCTTTTATATTTTATTTAGAAACAGGTTCTCACTGAGTTGCCTAGGGCTTCACTAAGTTGTACAGCTACTTATTTTTTTTAAAGGCAGGTTCTTTCTGAATTGTCCTAGTCTCTTCTAGAGTTGATGCTTAGTCATTTTTTTGTCTGTGTGTTATCTGTTTGGTCTTTGCAGTGTTTGAGACTTTGATGTCTGTTTTGAATATTTGTCTAGGAACAATTTGGAATCAAGCCAGATCCCACTTTCCATGAAATTAAAGCAAAACACTACCAGAATAGTGATATCAATTCTTTGGGGAGTGGTGGCCAGTTCTCAAATGAGTTGTGGTGGTGGTTGCATAAGGCTGTGAATATACTAAAAAACATTGAATTGTATACTTTATTTTATTTTTCTTTTAATTTTTTTTAGTTGTAGATGGACACACTGTCTTTATTTTATTGCTTAGTATGTGGTGCTGAGGATCGAACCCAGGGCCTCACGCATGCGAGGCAAGCGCTCTACCGCTGAGCTACAATCCCAGCCCGAATTGTATACTTTAAATTGCTGAATTAGATCATGTGACATTTCTCAAAAAGCTGCTAAAAATACACATAAGATATAGAATTAGAGAATGAAACACATAGGATGAGTCAATGTCTCAATACTAGTCTTTTTCACTCCTGGAAGTTCTCTAACATTGCACTATTAGGGTGTCAGTCAATTCCAGTGGTTAACAGCATGAAAAATAAAGATTAAAAGTAGGATCTACTTTATAGGGTTCCTAAGTGAGTAAATGATATAATTCCTTCAATGCACACACAGCACTCTGTTTGGCACATGGAAATCAGTGGATGAGTTGGTTATTATGGTATAGGATAAATGTGACAGTTAGCCTAATAACACCGAGCTTGTGCATCCAGCCAGTGCCCCAAAACGTGGAGTAGTTAATCCCAGGGCCTCTTTAAATATCCAGTGAGCTCTATGTAGCTACTTATCCTCAGCCAAAACTCTCAGAGCCTCAGAGACTCTTGCTTATGTGATAAAGAAAAAATGATCATCTAAATACTGGCGTAGTGAACCAGTAGGGAATGGGGAGCAACATGCCTGAGCTTTGTTCAAGCTATGTGATATAGTAGATTCTCTATACTACTGAAAGGAAATCCAAGTTCTAATTTTGATTCCACTCCAAACTTTTTGCCCTTTAAAGAATACTATTTTTGTGTTTGAATTTCCTCACATGTGAAAGTACAGTTGAGTTTATTCTGCTTACCTTACAGATTAAAAAAGAACAAAAAGCTACTTTGGACAGAACAATATTCTATATAAGGAACATTATTCTAGTATACACAAATCAGTGGCCACAATAAATGGACATCTATGGTCCCAGTCAGGCAACAGGCACACTCACTTCTCATGAAAATACTGATGGTGCTAAAACTTGTTGTAACAAGAGAGGGAATAGTTATAGTTTTAGACCCACAGTTTTTATAAAGGCTCCTCAGAAGATGGTGAAGTCCTTGGCAATCAGAACAGATGCATCCCAGGCTACCATATGCTATCAAAGAGAAAGAACTTCTGGCAAAAGAAAATCATCAAACCAATGTCTTCACCCTATTACAGAATGGAAAATGTCAGCTTCCCTAGATTACAGGGTAGGGCTTCAAAGTACAGAAAATTACATTCACACCCAGAAATGGGAAATTTCTTCCCTGGGAAGAGATAAGCTGTCATTAGGAGAGTGGGTAGGTGACTGTGACTTTTTTCTTCTTCTGAAGATCTTGATGAATCTCAAAATTCTAAGAAAGATTTAGAAATGGCTTAATGCTGTTTTATATCTCCTCATTCCAAAGTGATCCACATAACTTCATATAATTGATTTAGTGGATATGGAATAAGTGGGGCCAGTGAAACAGTTCATAAGTAGCATAGTTTGGATTTGGATATGTTTGAGGTGCCTCCCCTACAGGATCACATACTGGACCTTTGATCTGCAGTGTGGTGTTATAAAGAAGTGGTGCAACTTTTAAAGGATGGAGCCTAGAGGGAGATGATTAGGTCCTTGGGGCTACTGACCTCAAATGGAGCTACTTTTATTCTTGTTAGACTCTGTAGAACTGGGTTGCCATAAAAACAGTAAGTCTAGCCCCTCTCTAGTCTCTGGCTTCCTGTCTTGCTCTGTGATCTCTCCCTCTTGTATATGCTCTCACCATGATGCCATATGCCATGATATGATGTTGCCAACAATGCCCTCACCAGAAGTCAAATAGATGGGGCCACCTGATCTTGGAATTTCAGCCTCCAAAACTATAACATATATAAACATATTTTACTTATAAAGCATACAGCCTCTGTTATTTTGTTTTAGCTATACAAAACGAATTAATATATAATGGATCCCCTTGTGGAACCAAGGGCAGGTGTATTTGCTCACATAGGGTCTGAAAGTGCTAAGGCTTGAGAGAAAGCTGATTCCAAATGCTTCCTGACACATTCTTCCAGTTGAAATTGGAATATTAGGAAAGTAGTCACCGGAAGTTCCTTCTAACACATTTTGTTATGTCAAGAGATGCTTCAATATGAATCAAAGGAAAAGAAAGAGGGAATAGGTTAAAGTATTCATGGGAAACAGCAAGAAGAGAGGGCTGCCTGACAAAAAGAAAGCAATATATTAGGCAGTAGAAACAGTGATTAAGATCATGGGCTGTGGCATTGAATAGATCTGATTTACATTCTGGCTTTGCCACTTATTTTTTGAAACAAATTGCCAAATTTAAAATGGGATGGAAACAATACTGATCTCATGCAGTCCTTGTGAAGAGAGAGTGAGAGTGCATACTTAAAGTATGTAGCATATTTCCTGGCACACTGGAAGTGCTAAAAGTAAGAGTGGTTATAATGGGCTTTTCAGCATATCCTTCAAAGCCCTTCCCAATTTAACTCAAGCCAATATTTCTAGCTGTGTTTTCCACGAGTCCTGGCCACATATCATAGGTCTGGTCACACAGACTCCAGAGGACTGTTTACCTATTCCAGATTTCAACATCTATACTTGCATCTTCTTTGCTTATGCTTATTTTTCTGCATAAACTGCCCATCTTTGTCATCTTTCTCACTGCGACTAAAAGATCCAATAAGACCAGTTGTAGAGGAGCACAGGTTTATTTGGGGGCTCATGGTTTGAGAGATCTCACTCCATAGAAAGCTGATTCCATTCCTCAGGGCTCAAGAAGAAGCAGAACATCATGGCAGAAGAGTGTGGCAGAGGGAAGCAGCTCACATAGTGATCTGAGAGCAGAAAGAGAGACTCAAATCTCCAGATACAAAATACATACCCCAAAGGCATGGCCCTAGGAACCCACCTACTCCAGCCACATCCTACTTTGCTTTCAGTTACTATTCAGTTAATTCACTGATTGGGTTAAGGGTCTCTGAATCAAATCATTTCTCCTCTAAACCTTCTTCCATTTTCTCACACAGAAGCTTCTGGGGGACATCTGAAGTCCAAAACATAACACTGCCCATTATCAATTTACTACTGGGTAAAAAATAATCACCCATTAGGGCCCAGCAAAAGTCCCATCGCTTCTGTGAAGCTTTCCCCTTACTTTAATTCAGACATGATTCATGTTTCTTTCTTTGTATTCCAGTTGCATTTTTATTACAACATGTTAAGCACCATATTCATACTATCAATAACTATACATGGTTTAGTCATCCCCAGGAACTTATAAGAGCAGTGAATATATCATATGCATTTTTCTATCTGCAACAATAGAATTAGCACAAAGCAGGTATTTGTTTTTCTTTTATTCTACTTAGGTATACATGATAGCAGAATGCATTTTGATTCATTGTACATGGATGGAGCACAAATTTTCATTTCTCTGGTTGTATGTCATGTAGAATCACATCATATATGCAGTCATACATGAAGCTAGGGCTATGATGTCCACCTCATTCCACCATCTTTACTGTCCCCATGCCCCCTCCCCCATCCCTTCCTTTTGACCAAAGTTTCTCCATTCTTCCTGTGTCCCCTCCCTCATTATGGAT
>PVHX01024187.1:0-24465 GCA_004024805.1 Geosciurus inauris
CCCCTAAGTTTGATCCCTAGTACCCGCTCTCCAAGAAAAAGTTACAAGGAAAAGCCAAGGAACAGGTAGATTTCAATTGACTCTTACTAGATCTTTAAAGAAGAATTATTGCCAATCCTGCTCAAAATACTCAATGAAATAGAAAATGAAAAAATATTCCCAAATTCATTTTATGAAGAAAAGATAACCAAGATTGCAAAAGCAGATAAGTTATCAAGGAAAATAACTACAGACCAATATCCCTGATGAACATAGATGAAAAAATCATTACTGAAATATTAGCAATCCACTTTCAAAAATACATTAAGAAGAATATGCACCATGATCAAGCTTTTTCATTTCAGGGCTCTCAGCCCAGTTCAACAAATGCAAATTAGGCCATGTATGGTGGTGCACACTGGTAATCCCAGTTACTTAGGAAGCTGATGCAAGAGGATCACAAGTTTGAGACCAACCTCAGGAACTTTAGTGTAAACCTCAGTAATTTAGCAAAACCCTCTCTCAAAATAGGAAATAAAGAAGGACTGAGGATGTTGTTCAGTGGTAGAGCACCATGGCTTCAATGTCCAGTACCAAAGAAAATCAAATCAATAAATACAATTCATGACACAAAGAGAATCAAGGACAAAAATCACAGGTTTATATCACTAGGTACAGCAAAACTCTTCAATAAAATCTATCAGCCATTAATATTTAAGACACTGAAGAAAGTAGGGATAGAAGGAACTCAAATCAATACCATAAAGACTGTATGGCAACACCAAAGCCAATGTTCTAATGAACAGAACATTTTCCTCTACAATCAGGAACAAAACTAAGATATTCATTCTTATGATGCCTATTCAATATTTCTTGAAATTCTAGCCAGAACATTTAGACAAAAGAAGGAAATTAAAGAAATATAAATAGGAACAGAAGTCAAATTATCTCCACTTTTTCTACAATTAGAATACCTAGATAACTCTACCAGAAAACTTTTAGAATTGATAAACAAATTCAGCAATACAGTAGGATACAAAATCAATATTCACAAATTAATAGCTTTCCTATACACCAATAATGAATTCACTGAGAAAAAAATCAAAAAACAATTCCATTCACAATAGCTGCAAAATGTATTATACATAGGAATAAATCTAACTGATTAGGTGAAAGATCTCCACAATAGAAGTTGTAAACACCAAATAAGGAAGATCTTAGAAAATCTAAAGACCTCCCATGTTCTTGGATTAGGAGGATTAATACTGTCAAAATGGCCTTATATCAAAAGCATTGTACAGACACAAATTTTTATCAAAATACTGATGACTGTCTTTACACAACTAGGAAAAATACTCCTAAAATTCATCAGAAGAATAAGAGAACCAAAATAGCCAAAGCAATTCTGAACAATAAAAGCAGTGCTGGAGGCATAACAATACCATATCTCAATTTTACTACAGAACTAAAATATCAAAAACAGCATAGTATTGACATAAACAGAGACATGAAGACCTATGAAACAGAATGGAAGAAAATGTGACAAATCCACACAGATAGTCATATGATCTTTGACAAAGTTTTCAAAATATTCATTGGAGAAAGATAGATTTTTCAAACAAATGTTGCCAGGAAAATTAAATATTCTATGTGTAACAACGAAACTAGAGTCCCTACTCTCATCCTTCACAAAAATGATCTCATAGTGGTTCAAATACCTAGGAATTAGACCAGAAACACTGCAACTGCCAGATAAAAATATAAGGTCCACATTTCATCATATTGTTGTCGGCATTGACTTACTTTATAGGACTCATAAGGCTCAAAAAATAAAATCAAGAACCAATACGTGGGATAGCATCAAATTTAAAAGATTTTGTAAAACAAAGGGGAAAATGAAGAACATGAAGACAGAGCTTATGGAGTGGGATGAAATTTTGCCAGTTACTCTTCTGAACAAGATATTAATATTCAGAATACATAAAGAACTTAAAAAACTTATTACACACAAAAAAGACTATAAGTAACTCAATCAATATATGGGTAAATGATCTAAAAATATTTATCAAAAGAAGAAAAACATCTCATTTCACCATCTTTCCCTTGTCACAACTTTTCATTGATTATGTTGTACATACAAAGAAACAAACTACTAACTATTTTGCGTAAGAATAAAGACAACTTTTGTCCTCCTTCCAAATAAAAAGAAGAAAAACAAATAGAGTTCAATTATATAAAGAAATGTTCAACATCCTTAAATGCATCAACACTATAAATAAATGCATCAAACTATAAATAAATACATCACTATAAATACAACACTATAAATAAATACATCAAATACAACACTATAAATAAATACAATAAATACAACACTATAAATAAATACATCAAATAAATGCAATCAACACTATATTGAGATTTCATCTTACTTCAGTTAGAGTGGCAATCATCAAGATTACAAATACCAATAAATGTGGCAAGGAAGAGAGGGGAAATGTACACTTACATACACTGTTGGTGGGACTACAAATTATTACAACCACCATGCAATTCAGTTGGAGTTTCCTCAAAACGTAGGAATGGAACCACAATATGACCTAGCTATTCAACTCTTCAGTATTTATCTAAAAGAACTGAAATCAGCACACCGTATTGAGAAATACATACCAATGTTTATAGCAACTGAGTTCACAATAGCCAAATTATGGAACTGGCCTAGATGTCTGTCAACATAGAAATGGGTATGCATGTGATACATATATACAATGGAGTATTACTTAGCCATAAAGAAGAATGAAATGACACCATTTACTGGCAAACAGATATAAATAGAGAACAACATGCTAAGTTGGAGAAAAAATTAATAATAAACATATCACATGAATAGAGGGGGGGACAAATAGAGTAGAGGAAATAGACTGAGTGGAAGAGGAGCAAAATGCATGGGGTAGTCCTTGGGAATTAAATCAACCAAGTTATATTATATGTGTATATGAATATACAACAATTAATCCCACTTTTCTACATAAGTATGATGCACTAATTAAGAAAATAGTATGGGAGACCAATAGGGTAGAGCATGGGAATCAGGGGAAGAAAAAGGGTGAATGAGATTGACCAAATTAAGTTATGTGCATGTATGAATATGATATAATGAATCCCACTACTGTGTATAATAATAGTGTATCATTAGCAACAAAGTTCCCACTTGCAGTCAATTCTACTATCTGTATTAAAGCATGTCAGCAATTCCTAAATGCACTTGAAAACTTAAATGGCTTTTAAAAAGCTTTAATTTAAAAATCATTACAAATATGACTATATCATATTTAGAAATTAGTATTCAAATTATAAATCTGAGGCAAAGCAATCTCTGTGAATCTTATGTACAATGGTGAGAATTCTCAAATTTAAAGGCATAGATCAAGCAGCTGTGTAGAAAACCAAGCATACTAATATGTAATGTTCATCAAACTTACTATGTAGAATCCATTTATACTCATTTTCTTATTTCATCAACAAACCTAAAGGGTAAGGTATTACTAAAGAGCCTTTTATCACTCCTGAATGCTTGGGAGACAAAGGATGCACAAGAGTGCCAATACAAAGTCTGGAAACAGCAGGAAACTCAACCAGGGTATGGGGAGCAAAAGTGAAGTAACATGTGGGCCAATGTCTTTGTTATGGTCCATGGGTTTTATCATTTAGGCTTTTCAAAGGAGTTTGAGCAATGGCTTATATAAAGAAAAACACACATCATGAGGGCTTATTTATATGACTCTGGCATATCATAAATTTTATCATAGTCAGCAGCTGTAGGATGTGTTTTGGGTTAGTGAAACGAAGAATAAGCACACAATTTGTTTTAGCTTATTTGGAGCACACTTTTCAAAGGTCTCAGTCCATAGACAGCCTGCTCCATTGTCTGGGTCCATGGTAAGACAGCACATCATGAGTAAGGTCCCAGTAGAGAAAAGCTATACACCTTATGGCACAGTCATAAGGTGAGAGCGGAGAGAAAGGTGCCATAGGGAAGATGCACCCTTCCAAGTCATGTCTCCAGCAACCCACATCCAACTTCCATGCCCCACTTGCTTACAGTTACCACTCAGTATGTTCAAACTAGGATGAACAGATTAGGTTACAGCTCTCATTATCTAATCATTTTACCTATGAATATGCTTGCACTAACAAGAGATGATTTGGGACACTTCATATCCAAACCATAGCACCATATCACAACCAACCACATGAGACCACATGTAAATGTGAAGTTTTAATTATACTAAAGATTATGAGGTACAAATGGGTTACAAACTAATAATATCCTAAAAATGAAAGCTGAGGCAGAAACTCTATTTTTTTTTTTTTTTTTGGTACTGGAGATTGAACTCAGCAGCACTCAACCACTGAGGCACATCCCCAGCCCTATTTTGTATTTTACATAGAGACAGGGTCTCACTGAGTTGCTTAGCGCCTCGCCATTGCTGAGGCTGGCTTTGAACTCATGATTTTCCTGTTTCAGCCTCCCTAAGTGCTGGGATTACAGGCTTGTGCCACCGCGCCCAGCTCAGAAACTCTATTAAATAAACTTATGTCATGTTTCTGACATGTTTAGATTATTCAAAATTCTACATAAAATTCATTTTGTCCCTGAAGCTCTTTTGTTGCCTGTCATAACTCCATTGCCTCAAAAATAGAATACTCAATCATGGTGAGTACAATAATAACATAAAATTTTTCCTTTGGCTATCTAAGTACATTTTTTTGATATTGATTGTTAGTTTAGGGAAGATTTGAGAGAATAGGAGGCATTTTCTCAGCAATAAGTTGTCATCATCAATGGGTTGGGTGAATAAAATTTAACTTTGGTTGACATACAAGGGCTGCTTCTTTCTAGAAACAGGGCACAAAAAAGCTCAGGCTACTTTCCTACCAGTGTGTTTTTTTCCAAATAAGTCAAGTTATTAAGAAAAAAATTGGATCCTTGGAGAATAACAAAAATTTAGATCCTTGGAGCATAACAATTATCACCATATAAATCATGATTGAAAAAAAATACGTATATACATTTTTCACTGTGTTCTATGTTATCTATTTTCCAGATCCAAGAGCAGCTTTCTGAATTCAACCAAAACATTAAGCATGTACATTTCAGGTATTCTTTCATCTGGCGGAAGCAGATCTGAGTGTAAGTCAAGCATTCAGTGGAAGAAACAACAAATCAAGTTTTACATAGAATCCACTAGGCATTGTTATCAGTGGGCAGAAAAGGCCAGTAACTGATCCACAAATGAATAGGTATCAAGTAGGAAGTTGAGGGTAGAACTTATAAATACAATTAGTGGAGATAAGATGGGAATTAGAGGTAGTAGTCATGTATCAGCACTAAGGTCAAGAGCCTAGTTCCTCGAAAATTGTGATTGCTTAAGTGATAACTTGACAACTTTTATTAGGTCAATTACTTTTGCTACTAGTAATAGCCACCAGAAAGCAGACACATGAAAGTTAAATGTATGAGCATACTTTTATTGGACTAGGTCAATTGTGTTTTATTATGTAGAAATGTCCGCTATTCTTAGGGAATTTTTACTTTGATACTGCAATCACCAGGTTCAATTGTACACTTGGTATAAGTTGTTCCAATGAATTTGTGGAACATCTATGTACTGAAATGATTGAGATGTAGCAGAAAATAATGGTCCTCTCCCTGCTCAAAAATATAACAACTTTTACTAATGACTGAATTTGTAGGTTTAGGTTTTAAAACAAATATTTAGGAGTGCAAAGACAATCAGTTCTTAACAAAGAGGAAGAGTTGGTAAGGCCAGATTGGTTGGAAATAATTTGATAGTAGTGGGACCCTGGAAGAAAGAGACCCTGAAGGTGAAGGAGTACAAAATATAGTGAAGAAGGCCAAAAGATAAATTGTAACTCTTTTAGAATTCTATTGGCTGCTCCTACATATTATTCTTTAGTCAAAGCAGCTGCTTTGAAAGGACTGCCAGAAAAAGAGGTTAAGGATGGTTTCCTTATTGACATTGTGGACATAATCATCCAAGAGAAAAATTCTAACTTTGTTCAAATTTTTAAAGTAAGCTTACACAATTTTTGAAAATCCCTTTTATTCAGACAACCTTTTACTACATGAAGACCATATAATGCAACTTTGACTACATCAATGTAGTACAAAGTGAGCAAAAGTCTTAATGATTATACAAATTTCTTGATAAATGAAGACAGTTAATTGGGATAATTGAGATGAATCACATGAAAAGGATCATTGAGTCCAATTAAGATAACTGTAAAATTGATTAATATCCAATTCATTATGCATGGTGTTGATTCATCCTAACGTCATGGCTAATTTGCTGTGGTGATTTCAATAGACAGCTAAATCCTCAAATGTTGCTCTGAAATGAGCTACGGAAGTGCATCCTAAAGTTATGTCAACATAGTATCTAAACCTGTAAGTTAGAGAGTTAAAAATTCATTCATCTTTTTTTCCCATGCTACATTAAATATTTGGGAAATTTTTTTGTATTGGTATGATATGCATTTGTAAAGTACTGAAGATTGAATGCTCTTTAAAAGAAGAAATGAGCATTGTTTGCAATAGAAAACACACTGGACTCAGAGATCTGACTTTTGCCCTAGCCCTGATGGTAATAAATTGAATCACTTTGACAAGCCTCTTAACCTCCTTGAGTCTCCATTTCTTTGAGTATTAAACTCACTGCAATCATTCCTGCCTACCAAACTCATAGGGATGTTGTAGTTATCAACTTGCAACAGATAAAAACTACTTAGAAAATTTGAACATGAAGTTTAAATTCAGCTACTTTCACATGTATGTTTAGAATCATACTGATCCAGTCTATTATATGAGAAAAATACACAGGTAAATGCATTAAATTTTGAATTCTGCTTAGACAAACATAAGTATAAAACTCTAAAAGTAGATTATCTAGACAAAGTGATTTCAAAGATGCTTCAATTTTTGTGTCTCAAAGAAGCAAAAAGTTTTAAGGTTTCACTTCCAATTTGACTATCTTTGAATGCTTATTATTACAGTTTAAGAATAAGCAATTACAGATTGGCCAACCCCATACATTCATATCAATGGCAGAAGAATACACATGCAATGCACATATTTCAGTCATTGTGATAATCAAATTTGAGAGGTTTAATTTCTAACACACAGTTTGAATTATACCATTTTTGCTCAAATCCCTTTGATAGTACTTTTGTAATTAAAACACAGAGTCCAAACTCAATGACATTCAAGCTCAACCTGACTTTCCAATTTTATTTCATTGTTATTTCTCCTCACATAGACTATGTTCCAATTAGGTTGTATTACTTTCATTTATACAAATAGAGTTTTCACTTTTATTGTTCTTATGATTTTGTTCATGCTACTCCCTCCAAATTAAAATTTCTTTTTCCCTAGATCTATTTTATCAGTTCTTTAATTTTATGCTTAAGAATTACATCTTCCATGGCACTCAGTCTTGATCAACCCATCTAAATTGAATTTCTCTTTTCTGAACTCACATAACATTTTGTCCATCTATTTTATCACTTTTTGTAGTGTTCTTTAAGTCACATATGTATATGTTTTTCTGGAAGTCTAAAGTATCTACACAGTTCTTCCTAGAAGGTAATTCTATCTCTTCTGTAATTGCATCATATGCTATAATTGGTATGTAACATTGTATATAATAGGTGCCCACTATGTATTTGTTGTTTGTACAAGTAATTTCTAAGCAAAAACCTGGGAAATAATCTATGCAATTTTCTAGATTGCTTACAAAAAGGATTGAGTCCCATCCAACACAATAATAGGAATAAGTGATAATATTCTCATTAAAGAGACTGAAAATATAGCACACAGAAATTAGATAAATGTCAACATGTAGAAACAATTTTAGTAGAAATGAAAACTTATGCAAACGAATCATTATATTCATGTGCATTGAACGTGATGCTTTTGACTCTAAAATAAATTAAATTTTACTATGAAGAGGAGAAAAACTATTTGCTGGCATGATAATTATATGAAGAATTTTAAGAAGATAAGTAGTGCACAAATGTATGAATACTTCTTGTATCATAGTAAAGTAAAACAGACTCAGTAATCACAGCCATATTTTGTATCCTGCCTTTGCAATTTAACAACTATTTATACTTATATATGTTAAGTAGTCTTAGTTTTCTCATTGGTAAAATGAAGAGACTATTAGTAACTAAATTATATTATTGTTGCATGAATAAACTAAAAATGCTATAATTTTTTCCACAAGGAATACTAATAAGAAATTTTCAGAATTCAGTAAGTTTGATCATGTACAATTCTATGCACATAAACACTTGCATTCCAAAAGCAAATCTGCAGACTGAACACCTAGAAAATGTCTGTGTGTTTACAGCTAATGTTCAAGTCAAAGATTTAATATACCAGAGCTGATAATTTTGTATCACATTGTATGTTTATTTCCTCTGAATTTTCCATGAGGGGAAATAACCTGATTCTTTATTTAATGTTTAAAGTAATATGTGTAGATGATCAAATACTTAAAATGTATATAATTCACTCAATTTTTGATGCCATTTGGTCTCTGATATAAAAGAAATAGTACAGGAAGCATATGAGAATGATACGTCTATGGCTATTGCAAAAGAAATATTCAAGAAAAATAAAATTTTCCTGCTAAGGTTTATGTGCTTTTATTCAGTCCTGATGCTGCAAAACTACAACTCTTCTGAGAACCTAAAATATGTCACATATAAATCAAAACTGTGATGTATAGTATTTGACATGATACCAAATTTCAATTGTACATTATTCCCTGAATTTAAGTAGTACATAATTTTAGCCTGCACTATATGCCAATTGTTTTTCAGAATTTTTAATGTGAGTAATAGGAATGAAAGATGTAGGTCTGCAAAAGGGGAAGAACAATTATTAAATTTATAGACACCAAGAGCTTTTCTTTATTGTTAGGCCTTCACATTGAGTGTTATATCATTTGTTATTAATTCCATCACCTGTGCCAAAAATGAATCTCATTTCATGCATTCAAATGTTTGAGGATAAGGTGCCACAAACCATATGGATCTTGTTTGAAAGTCTTCCAAATCATAGATATCCATGTGAAACTGATAAAAGCCAATTTACTTGGTGGTAAGGGAATAGAAGGCTGCTATCCAGTCAATTCCAAGGAGATCACCATATAGGTTTTCGAAGTACTAAGCTCAGGGGAAATTACTTCATCACAACTTGATCCAGGCCACAGTAATGAAGATTGTGATGTAGCCAGTGTTCAACAATGTTGACTTTACAGTACTGGAATTAATCCATCTGCATTGCAGCTCAATGAAGTCATTTCCAGGCTATAGTGGTTCTGAGGCTGATTTTATCTTTGCAGACCCAGATGCTGAAACACATAATCCTAAGAATTAATGATATTACTGAAAAGCTGTTAACCTTATGATGATAATAGCTGTTTTACATGGATAAGCATGCCAAATTTAGATTGAGATTGTAGTATTCTAAACTGAAGATATATTTTAGTGGAAGTTAGCAAAAGTATCAGTATATATTTTTTGTGTAGAAGAATACATTATGCTAGTGGTTAACTGTTTCATAATGAAGCCAAATTCAAGGATTTTAGTATGTATAAATTTTGTATACAGCTAAAGACAGAATTGTATATTAAGTAACACACATACTCCCATAAATTTCTTATTTTTAATTTTACTTTGTCAACAAATTTGAATTGCAACTACAAGATTGAGATATATTCTGATACCATCATAGCTTTTCCAGATCTAGAGCTCTGGTAAAGCTATGATATCTCCTTACTTCTATCTATTTTTCTCCTACACATTTAATGTACTCTCAAAGTAGCAGCTAAAGGGATTTTGTTAAAATATATCAGACCACATTATATCACTTTCCTGATCAAGACCCATTAATGGTGTCACATGTCACACCAAGGAAACTAAAGCCCTTAGAGTGTATGACAATATCTTAAATGACTTTCCATCTCCTTTAATCATTTTCCCTCTGAATTCATCTCCAGTCCTCTTCCTTTGTTCACTGTGCTCTAGACAAACAAGATTCTTTACAATTTCTAGCATATGCTATGGCACATCTTGACTCTTAGTCATTACTCTTTCTTTTCCCTCTGACTGTAAATAATTTTCTTCACAATATTGACATGGTTCACTACCTCATTGCTTGCTTCCATGTCTTTTTTTTTTTTTTTTGATATTGGGGATTGAACTCAGGGGTACTCGACCACTGAGCCACATCCCCAGACCTATTTTGTGTTTTATGTAGAGACAGGGCCTCACTGAGTTGCTTAGCACCACGCTGTTGCTGAGGCTGGCTTTGAACTTGCAATTCTCCTTTCTCAGCCTCCCTAAGTACTGGCTCCATGTCTTTATTTAAAATCAATGTCAATGAGACCTCCTTGGATCACTCTAAATACATTTCACTTCCATCTCAACATTCCTATCATTCTTCCCTCTTGTATTATTTTCAGAGCCTTTAATATCTTTTAACATTATGAAATATGCATGTTTGTTTGGTCTTTGTAGTTTTTCTACCTTCCAACACTAAATTGCAACTATACAATGTTAAGAATTTTTATCTTTAGTTTTTCATTGCTACATCTTCAAATATAAACCTCTGTCTGGGACAGGTAGTCACTCAGTTAATATTTTTTAAAAATAAATTATTGACTTAAATTGAGATTCAGTCATATAAAATAAGTAAAGTTTATTTCACATAATAAAAGTCAATATTTATTTTTATTATCATTCTGAGCGAATTATCTCAATTAGTTTGAACCCACTGGTCCTCAAAGTAGGGTTGAAATAATGAATATAAATATCTCTGAGGTGCTTGTCAAAAATACAAGTTTTGTGGCCTCAAACATACACATTAAATATCTGTAAGTGAAACCCCATAAAACTGTGTTTATTAATGCACACATCTTTATTCTTTTAAGTACAAAAGTTTGAGAAAAACTTCTCTAAAACTAGCTGAAGTGAGTTACTATAATGGGTTTGGTAACATCTATTTTCTTTAAATCACTATTCCCTTATAATAAATATAATCCTGAAGTAACCAGGGTACTTACAAAAACCTTAATATGTATACACAGTTAGTTGTGAACAATTCAAAATGATCAAAGTGATTCTGAGGATAAAAACCCAGCCTTGAACGATTCTCCCTATATGTAAGTTGGGCATTTTTAAAAAGTTCAAAGATCTATTTAAAACACTCTCATGCCTTATATTTGGAAAAAGAGAAACAAAAAATAAATAAATTAAACAAAATAGCTTTTCTCTGCAATACTCAAGAACCAGTATTTTAATATTAAGAACCTTCAATTTAATGAAAACTTTAAACTTTGAGTGTAATTGCATTTTTTCTCTTTAAGAAAACTTATTAAAGCCCCTTAAATGAAAACATAAATTAAAATAGTTTTTACTTCAAAAGTAACTAAACAAATATTAAAGACTTCAGTAAAATTTCCATAAATGATATTTTGATTTTCTTTTTTTTGGTACTGGGGATTGAACTCAGGGGCTCTCGACCACTGAGCCACATTCCCAGCTCCATTTTGTGTTTTATGTAGAGACAGGGTCTCACTGAGTTGCTTAGCGCCTCGCCCTTGCTGAGACTGGCTTTGAACTCATGATTCTCCTGTCTCAGCCTCCCTAAGTGCTGGGATTACAGGCGTGCGCCACCACACCCAGTGATATTTTGATGTTTTATCCTTAGTGATTATTTAGTGAAGAAAAAATGATAAAATTGCCATTTTCTATATTTTGCCTAAATGTTGTTTTTTGTACTCATTCTTTCATCTTGTTTAAAACATATCATAATGTAATCATTCGTGTATAAATCATTTTTATAAAATGCATGAGAGATTAGTGAACCAAATTAAGGCAGAAATAATATTAAATATTCAGGTGTAGCTCTAATTTGATTTAGAGTATTGGGCAATCAATTTTAACATGAGTAACCTGATAAAGCCTCCTGTTTTTCTTTAAGTACTTACTAAATACAAAGTCTAAGTGTTTGCAGAAAATTATATTTAATGATATGAAGCAGACTACCTGTCTTTATTGTTGCCTTTAATAATTTTGTTTGAATTCAATAAAAACACAATAACAAAATGCAAATAATTTTCTCTCACCTATCACAAAAGCACATTTTTAAAATATTTTGTATATTAAAAATGAAAAAATCAATGACAAAAGGATGTCGGATATCTAGTTAAGGAAAAGTGAAATGGTTGACATAGTTTGCTATCAAACAAATATAAAACAAAACAAAAGAAAATTATCAAATATTAATTTAGGGTTCTGGAAATGGAACAACAACAAACTGAAAAGTACCTTTTATATAAAAAAACCAGCTGACTTTAGGTAAGATCAGTGGGAGTCTGTGCATTCTTGTACGGTATGTTCCCCATCCTCATGTATCAGGGAGAAACTGAATATAAAAATCAGCAATTTGCTGCCAAAGAGACTGACTGATTTGGATCAAGGGAATCTTAGTCCTACTAGTATATGGGAAAAACATACAGTCCTAGCTGCAGGCTGGGGTCTTGGTTAGAGCAAAAGGTAGACGTGAAGATTAGACCAAAATTTAATGGGGAGATCCTGAAATGGTACAAACATCAAGGGGTTTGATTGTCATCTTCCACATCTCTGTTTCTCTACTATCCTTACATCAAGTACAGTGAAGAGCTGAGATGAAATAACAGAAAGTAAAACTAGAGAATACTTGAAAATTGCCGGTAAACTTCCTAAAGTAAACATACACCTGCAAGTAGAGAATGAAAGCTTTACAGATTAATATATTTAAGAGCAACCTCTAGCCAGTTACAAACTAATCAAAACACTAAAAGATTTATGGGTGATCCCTAGGAATAAAGAGTATAATGAAAACTGGAATGAAATTTTAAAAATTTAATGGACACATTAATAGATACACATTCAGGGAGGTAGATTTTATAGATAAAATCCAGGAAAATTAATTACAAAATCAAAATCAAACAGAAACCTTCAAAAGACAAAGCAATCAGGACTAAGAGTTGCTATAAAATATTGAATTTTATGTCTAGTTTTTTTAATTCCAAGAAATGTCAAAAAGAAAAAAAACAAGATCAGAAAGCATGACACACACTCAGGAAAATAAGCAGTCAGTGAAAATTATCCCTGAGTGGGACCAGATGTTGAATTTAGGAGATGAATATATCAAAACATATATTATGAATATGTTTAAAAATATAAGCTAACCATTTGTAAAGAACTAAGAAAAATATAAAACCAAGAATTTTCAAATATAGGATGTCAGGAAAGAAGTAGAATATATAAAACAACACAATGGAAATTTAAGAGTTGAAAATAATAAATGAAATAAAATTTTTACTCAATTTATCAATATTAGGTTTGAAATAGCAGAATAATCAGTGAACTTGAAAATAGGATAATTTTTTTCCAGTCTGAAGAAGAGAGATGAATTAAATTTAAGAGAAATACATCAAGCCCACCAATATATAGCTAGAGGCATTAGCAGAAAGAACAGACAGAAGCAAAGTGATAGACAATGTATTGGAAGAAATAATGACCACCCCTTCATAAATTTGATGAAAAGCATTAATCTACAAATCAAAAATAGCTACCATAAGCACTATAAAGCATCACTGCCAAACATTTAAAAATTTTAAAAATCTATAAGTTAGAAATGACTGAGCACTTAAGAGGAATAACAACATGGTTACTAGAATTTGTCTGATGGATACCATCAGATAAAATAATGGCTTATTTAAAATACTAAAAATGCAAAGCATTCTACATCAAACAAAACACTTTTTCAAAAATAAAGATAAATGATGGCTGAGAAAAGTTATTGCTAATGGATCTTTAAAAGATCCTTACAAGAAACATAAATAGATATTCTTTCTGTAAAAAGAAAATGACTTTTTATGCTTACTCATCCACAGGAATACACTGAAATTAATAAATATATGTATAAATATAAAATACTACATAATTATATTTTCTATTTTATTTTTATTCATTTTTCTTAGTTATATATACAGGAGAATCCATTTTGACATAATTATAAAAGCATGGAGTATATCTTGTTCTAATTCAGTCCCCAGTACTTTCTTAGTTACTTTCAATGACATAAGACATTATATAGCAATGATTATAGAATTTTATTCAAGGTTTATTATATATGTATGAATATATTATATATATTATTAATTATTATTATTAACTATATATATTAAAGAAATAAAACAGAAAAAAAGATTCACATCAAGGAATATTGGAATGACGTGGTTATTTTTTATTTTACCAGAATTTACCTACCATCAACCAGAGTTAGATACAGGCAAATTAAAATGTATATTGTAGTTCTTTACAACAACTACTAAAACATCAAACAGAAATTAAAATGCAATATTAAAAATATTTGCTTGACAGAAAATAAGCAAATAAATGAGGAACAGATGAATATAAGATGTGAGAAATATAAAACATGACAATTACATATCTAAATCCTAAAGATATTTATAATAAATAAATTAACACAAAACCCAAAAGCATTGATTTTAGATTTGATAAAAGAGGGTGATCAAGGGAAAGTAAAGTCAGCAGAGTATCAGATTAGAAGGCATCAAGGTCTTGATCCCTCATGGAAATATCAAAAAACAATCACCAGTTGAGATAACTCGATAGAGTACTAGAAATCAAACAATGAACCACAGCAGCAAAATGAATGTTGAATCCAGAAAAAAGGCACATTCAAAATTTTAGTAAATTTCATGATATTTTTACATGATCTCACCCCACATTCTGCATAGTGTGGGGTGGACTTAGGATATGGCAAACTATTTCCTACTTATCTCCTTACAACCAGTGGAAGTAGAGCAGCCCTTATTTATAATAGTATTATAAGTCTATGAACTGCCTAAAGTACTCATCTCCATCTCGCCTAACTCAGGGGAAAAGTGCAACTCTCTCCTTGAGAAAGCTAAAGGAGAATTATTGCTTTTTGTTCTTTCATGAGATAGGCATAGCTGCAAGAGAAGATACAGGAAAATAAACATATTATACTTCCAGGTCCTAGAGTGACAGAGTCGTGTTATGCCCCAATAGGTCCACACATTGGGAGCGCCAAGGGAGTGGGATCAAATAAGTGGGAAGCTGAGAGAGAGTAAGAAACTATGGGCAGGTCTTTTTATTGGGAGTAAGTATGGAGTAAACAAAAGGCAGAAAGGAGATTGAAGGTACATTTGAATGTCACAAATAACAATCAAGAAAGAACGAGAAACATAAGAGAAATAGAGGAACACTGGACGTGACATGGGGGAGGTGGGGGGCAGGAAAGGGGAATGGGTATAGTAAAGATGGTTGATAAAATATATATATATATATATATATATATATATATATATATATACTGTTCATTGAAAGTGCATATAAAGGTGTTTAATATGAAGAATTTAATCTGCTTATAATTTTGTGCAAAGTTAGACAAATTATGATTGTAACAATTTTTTCTATTTGCCTCAACAAATGTTTTCAGTGAACAGTGTGTACAGCTTCTGAAAATTTGTTTTTTTCTGTTATGTTTGATAACATGTATTAAAATGCAATTTTTGAGAAAAAAAGAAGAAATTAGAAAAAAAAAGAAAAGAAAAGAAAGGACGAGAAGAGAAATTTTTGAGGGAGGTACCAGAGATTGAACTAAGGGGCACTCAACCACAGAGCCACATCCTCAGCCCTATTTTCTTCTTTATTTAGAGACGAGGTCTCACTGAGTTGCTTAGCACCTCACTTTTACTGAGGCTGGCTTTGAACTCATTATCCTCCTGCCTCAGCCTCTGGAGTCACTGGGATTACAGGTGTGCTGCAAGGCACCTGGCAAGAAGAGAAATTTTGTGGTAAGACCATCCCTGTTATTTTGGTTCACCTTGTCACCTGTAAAGAGTGCTTGTAGCCTGTTTGTGGGAATGTCGAGACAATCAGAAAATATGAGATTTTAAAACTTAAAATATAATTCATCCGGTGGTGCCTTAATATCATTAACAATACAAATTATAATGTACAACACATATTACTTAGGTTATGAATATGGTAAAGGTGACTAGGGCAGTTAGCTATTTAATGTTACCTCTAATAAGGTGACAACGAGGAATAGTACTATTAAGTGTATGATGAAGATTAGAATCCAGCTTTCAATTAGGAACTCCACACTATGGGAAAAAGACAAAAGGACAGGACACTTACTTCTAGATTTAAGGGATTTCATTGGAAGATTTGATTACACTATAAGAATTTTACCTCTTGGCCAATTCTCATAGTTTTGACTGCACATGTCTACAGTTATTAATATGTATAACATAGAAGATACACTGAATGACACAAACCCATTATTCCTGGTGTTATGTTTTAAATGTGAGGTATCCCCCAAAAGCTCATGTGTGAGACAATGCAAAAGGATTCAAAGGTGAAATTATTAACTTTTAAATGAATATTAACCTAATCAATGCATTTATCTGTTTGGATAGATTAACTGGTTGGTCATTATGGGCACATAGGGTGTGGCTGGAGGAGGTGGGTTACTGTGGGCATGCCTTTGGGATTTTTTTGTGTCCTTGTTGAGCAGAGTAGTCTTTCTTTGGTTCCTGGTTTCATACTGTGAGCTGCTTTCCTCCACCACACCTTCCACCAAAACATTTGGCCTTTCCTTGGGCTCAGTGCAATGGAACCAGCTGTATATGGACTGAGACCTCTGAAACCATGAGTCCCAAATAAACTTTCTTTTTCTAAAATTGTTCTTGTCAGGTCTTTTGGTCACAGAAACGACAACTACAATAACTGACTAATATGCCTGGATAGTAAATAATCATAATCCAGTCTGTTATCCATTACCATTTAGGCTATAGAATCACGGGTTTTTTTTACATAAGAGACAATATTTCATGCAGTCTTTGGACATAATTTGAAAGGTTGACTCAAAGATGCCAGTTTGCAATTATGATTTGACAGTTTTTGAAAAATCATAAGCATGAGGGAAATGCTTCATAATATTGAAATGATAAAAATTGTTTTAGACCAGATCCCCTAAGCACAAGAAAGAAAATCAAAAATAGACAAATGAAATTACATAAAACTCAACATCTTCTGCATGATAAAGGAAACAACAGAATGTGGAGACAGATTATAGAAAGAGAGAAAATATTTGCAAATTATATCTTACAATATATTGATATTCAGATTATTTAAGGAACTCCAAAATTTCAATAGCAAACCCCCAAATATCCCAATTAAAAATGGTCAATAGATATAAATAGACATTTCTAAGTAAAGACATACAAATAACCAACAGAAATATTTTAAAATGCTCAACATCACTAATTTCAGGCAAATGCAAACCAAAATCACTATTCATTCAGGGAAATGAGAGCACTTCACTTCAGGAAGAATTACTATTATCAGAAAGCCTAAAGATAACAACTATTGGTGAAAATAAAAATTAAAAGAGCCATTATGCAATACAATATAAAGTTTTCTCAAAAATTAAAAATAGATCTATACTATGATCCAGCATCCCATTTATGTGTATATATTTAAAGGAAATGAAATAAATTTTAAAGAGCTATCTGTATTCCAGTATTCATTGCAATACTTTTCACAGTAGCCTAGATATGGAAACAAACTAAATGCCTATCAGCTTATGAATGGACCAATAAAATGTAGTACAAATACACAATAAAATATTATTTAACCATAATAACTAACTAAGTCTTTTCAGTTGCAGCAACCTAGATG
The DNA here is from genome assembly GCA_004024805.1 of Geosciurus inauris. NCBI lineage: Eukaryota > Metazoa > Chordata > Mammalia > Rodentia > Sciuridae > Geosciurus > Geosciurus inauris. The sequence goes on from PVHX01024187.1 coordinate 17,860, forward strand.
GAACAAGAGACCATTATGTTAAGTGAAATATGCCATGTACTGAAAGTCAAGTATTGCATGATTTCATTCATATGAAAATATAAAAAAGTTCATCTCACAGAAGTTGAGAGTAGAATGGTGGTTACTAGAAGCCAGAGATAATTGGGAAAGGGGAAAGAGAAAGCAGAGGTTGATCAATGGGTATTAAGTTACAGAGAGATAAGAGCAGTTCTGATGTGCTATTGCACATATGGTTGAAAATTGATAACAAGAATATTCTGTACATTACAAAAAGCCATAAGAAAGGATTTTGAAAGTCTCTCATAAAGAAATGAAAGATATTAGACATGATAAATATGTTTAACCTGATTTAATAATTATGTAATATATGCTTTTGTCAACATATTACAAAATATGCCATTAGTATGTACAATTTTTAAGATTGTTATGTACAAGTTAAAATTAATTTTCAAAAAACCCAGTTAAGTTCAATAGTATATTTTTCACAGGAGAATACATAATTAATTGAAGATAAATATAGATAAATCACAGAATATAATGAACAAACATCCAAAGATGAAAAAATTTGATTATTAGCACATATTGATCATACATGTTAATGTATTTTATTGTAACATTTCCATACACACATATAACATGATTTCCTTATACTCACACTTACTCCTACCCTCTTACCACCCTCTCCTCTTAGTCCCTTTAGCTTTCCTAATTTTCTGGATTTAGGTATATCTATGGTGATGTCTTCATTTTCATCTCTAAGTTTGTTAATCATGGTCTATTCTCTCTTTATTTTGATTTAGCTAGGCACTTATCCATTTGTTTATTTTTTCAAAGAACCAAGTGTTTGTTTCACTGATTCTTTGTGTTTTTTCTCAATTTCATTAATTTTGAATCATTTTAAATTATTTCCTCTCTTCTACTGATTTTAGCATTAGTTTTTTCTTCCTTTCTAGAGCATTGAGGTGTAAAATATGATTATTTGGGACCTATTTTTTTAATGTAGGAACTCAGTGCTATAAACTTAACTCTTACAATTGCCTTTATATTTTTCCAGAGATTTTGACACATTGTATCATTATTCTCATTTGGTTTCAAGATTAATTTTATCTGTCCAATGATTTTTTCTGTGATTCATTATTCATTCAAAAGTGTATTATTTAATCTTCAGGTGTTAGGACTTCCAATTTTTATCTTGTTATTTATTTCTAATTTCATTCCATTATTATCTGCTAGTATACATGGAATTATCTCTATTTTTCATTTGCTGAGATATGCTTTGTCACATAAAATATGATTCATTCTAGAGAAAGTTCCATGATTAGCTAAGAAGAAAGTAAAGTCAGTTTTCATTTGATGAAATATTCTACAGATGTCTTTAAAGTCTATTTGATTAATACTATTTTTTAATTATGAAGAGTCTTTATATAGTTTATGTCTGAATGACCTATCTAATGGTGAGAGACCTGTGTTGTAATTCCCCAGTGTTATTTTATAGGGGTATATTTGATACTTTTTATTTAGTAGAGTTTGTTTTAAATACATAGGAACTCTCACTTTAGGGGCATAAATATTTACAATCATTACATCTTCTTGTTGACTGATTCCATTAACCAATGTGAAGTGACCTTCTTTGTTTCTTAAGATTAAGTTTGACTTGAAGTCTACTTTGTCAAATATGAGAGTAGTTACCCTTGCTTGCTTTCAGTTTCATTTGCATGATATATTTTTTCCCATTCTTTCATCTTCAGTCTGTGAATGTATTTAATTAGAGATGAGTCTCATATAAACAACATATGGTTGCATCATTTTTTTCTAACCCAATCTGCCAATTTTTGTCTTTCATTTCACGAAGTTGGATCATTTACTTCCAATGTTATTATAAAGGGATGCTTTACATTTTGCCATTTTGATCTCTTTCTGATGCTTACTTCAGGCTTGATTTTCCTTTATTAACTGTTTATTAACTGCTCTTCTAGTGCAATTCATTCCTATGCTGGTTTTTATCTTTTTTTTTTCATTTCTTCTTCATGAAATATTTCACTGAGTATATTTTGTATTGTAGATTAAGTGGTGATTAATTCATTTATTGTTTGATTATCATAGGAAGTATTTTTTTCATTTCTAATTCTGAATGATAGTCTTGCTGCATATTGTAATCTTGGTTGACATCCACATTCATTCAGGGCTTGGTATGTATTATCCCTAGTCCTTCAGGCTCTAAGGGTCTGAACTGAAAAATCAGTTGAAATCTGAATTGGTTTACCTCAAAAGGTGACCAGCCATTCTTCTCTTGAAGGTTTTCTATCCTTATTCTATATATTAGATTTTTTTTTTTGGTAATATGTCTTGGAGAAGATCTTTTTTTGATCTCATATATTTGGGGTCTTCTATGCTTCTTATATTTGGATTTCTATCTCATTCCTAAGATTTAAAAATTTTTAGAATATTACTCCATTGAAAAGATTAATTGTATTTTGGAGACTTCTTCTGACCAATAATTCTTAAATCTGATCTCTTAATGTTACCCCAGATTTCTTGAATAATCTGGTCATGATATCTTAACATATTTTTATTGTCAATTTTATTTTCAAGATTATATACTTTGCCTTCAAGGCCTCAAATTTATCTTCAAAGTGATGGTAATGTTTCTATTGGATTTATTGAGTATTTAATTCCCAGAATTTCTGTTTGTTTCCTTTTTATAATCTCCATCTCTTTATTAAAATGATCTTTCATGTCCTCAATATTCTTTCTAAATTATTCTTCACCTCGTCTTTTTGTTCATTGCACTTTTTGAATTTTCTTAATTTTTTTCTGCAACATTTCCTCCACTATGGTGTAAATCACATCAATTGGTAAAGTGTTGTGGACTGTATGGGGTGGTCTTTTTAAATACTGCTGTTTGTCTTGCTTTTTTTTTTTTTTTTTCATGTTGCGTGTATGTCTACCCATCTCTTGGGATCATTATCATGTCTACTTTCATGCTAGGGACTATTCTTTCTATTTAGAACCCAAGACTGGTTGAATATCCATGTATTGATATTTTCACTCAGTTTGTGTCTCTTCCTGTTCCCAGTATCAACACAAGTTTAAGAGAAAGACACTAAAAACTATTTATTACATCACTTCACAGCAAAGGCATGATGTATTAATATTAGGGGAAAAAAAAAAACCCAAAATTTGTTGATAGTGTTCTACACAGTCCCTCTAAACTAGGCATAGACTTTCAGTAATGTTCTGGAATATATTAAAAGTTAGTTATTTAGGATAATAAAATTTCTATAATATTATATAGGAGTTGAAAATTTGGATAAGAGATAAAACTGAACGAAAAGCAAGAAAGAAAAGAAATGATAGAAAAGAAAGATATCTATCAAGTTAAAGAGAAGAAAAAAGATGGATGTGGGATTTTATACCATAGCAGGGAATGTACTAGGTAAAAGAGGGGTTAAGAGAAGCAAGTGTAATCTTTAGCTATGAAACAAAGATAGAATGATCCCAGTTAATGTATTCAAATATTAGAATAAATATAATCAAATGAGTTGAGGGCAAAATATCAAATATTAGAATAACAGCTATCAAGTCAAAATGAAAAAATATATATACTCAAAATCAAATTTTATGTTAGAGCTATTTATAGTATACCAAGCCAAGATGGATAAAATTCTTACTGAGTCCTACTGGTTTGAATTTCATCAAATTTGGGGCCTCTTAGAGTATCCTAGAGGTGCTGGGGCACAGGAAGCACTCCTTTGATTGCTATTGACCTCCCACTAGCCCCTTCTCTGTTCTCATTTGTCAGCCCAGAGGCCTGAGCTTGGATGCTTCTAGGATGCTGTGCTATGTGTGCTGACTTTTCCTATTGTGTGCAGGAGCAGAGGATGCATGGCTCAGAACTGTTGCTCTTAGTGCAAGAGATCGCTGTTCACCTACTCCACTCCACATGGCCCTCTTCAAAGTGACATAGACCTTGTTTGTTGTCTGCAAGCTCAGTACCCATGGTTGTGGGGTTTTGTTGGGTGGTCTGCAGGGCAGGTACTTTCCCCCAACTAAGGCAGATTGTCAGGGCACTATCCATCTGTCTATATGACCATAAAAAAGACAGTCAGTTTGCTTGGGTCTGAGCTCCTACTGCCTGAGATTTTTAACTGTGGGTAAAGCTCCCTTCTGCTGAATTAGACAGAGAAAGCCATCCTGCCAGTTTCCAAACTCCTACCACCCAGACCACAAATATTGTGAGTTTCCCCTACCCTGTCCAGGACTAAAAGAGCTGTGTAGCTTGAGCTATCACTTTCTTTCTCCATGAATCACATGTCTTCTCTCATCTCTGCCAGAGCTTCTGTGGAAGTTATATTGAAGTGCTTATTAGTTTAGCACTTCCAAGGAGTGGCCAGTTCTTGCATCTGTTCCACCATATTCCCCTTGTACACAAGGAGTGGGAGGGGGTTTCAGCAACTTTGGGCTAGTATCAATTCCTCTGAGAGTTCCTTCTAGATGGATGAGTGAGACATTGCACTGCACGGGTATTCCCTCTGGTTTTATTTGTTTCTATCTGAAGGTGAGGATATGCAGTGGTGATATAATTTCGACTACAGATGTTGGCCAACTGTGGACTCCACAGAATGGCTGCTGTGCCCAAGAAGGCTTTCCTTCCACAAATTGAGTTAAATGGATTGATCTCCTTCAATTACCCTGCTGCTCCTGTTATGCTTTAATTCCATCTAATTTTCTTTCCAGCTATTGGTCAGGGAATGAGGTTATGTGTTTCTTCTTTTTCTCTCTGTTACCCACTCTCTCCAGTTCAGGTTGAGGGTTAAGGGACTCTGTCGTTATGTTCTGCTCCAGTAACCAAACTTCAAATATCTCCAGTTATCAGACTGTCTAGTATTGGGTCATAGTGCATTTATTCTGTCACCCATCTCTCTGGTTAGTTGTTCCTTCATTGCCTTCTTTCTATGCTGTGGAGGAGATGGGCTTTTACACCTAATTCTGCTTTACCATCATTTAGTCTTTTCCTCTTATTTTTCTTCTTCTTCATCTTGTTGTTGTTGTTATTATTATTATTATTTTGATATTGAGTATTGAATCCAGGAACACTTTACCACTGAGCCACATCCTCACTTCTTTTTATTTAGCTAGTTATTGTTTTAATTTTGAGAGAGGGTCTCAATAAGTTGCTGAGTGTCTCACTAAGTTGCTGAGACTGGTTTCAAATTTGCAATCATCTTGCCTTAGCCTCCCAAGTTGCTGAGATTAGAGGTGTGCACTACCACACAGGCCTTAGCCTACTGTTCATTAACGATTACTTTATGTGGAGTAAAAATGATCATAGAATGAATGAAAAATGTGAGTCAATTATTAATTGAAAATAAATTACATATTTATGTGATGCAATATGATTTAAAGTAAAACATGACCCAAATATATTTGTTGTCAAACTTTGCACATGTATTTAAGGCTGATCATGAGTTGACAGCATTTGCATTGTTACTATGGATTTTAAATATCATTTTCAATAATGATGATGGTAGTTATATAAAACAGGTACAGAACATACTCCAGAAAAGATGTATTAATTATTTTAAAAATATTATTGAAGAAAATTAACAATATAAAATTTGTTTACAGTTGATATACTAATTTATATTTCTAGCAAATGTGTATCAGGATCCACCTCCTCACCAGCTTTTGTATTTGATAGTAACCATTCTAATTTGGGTGAGATAATATCTTATGGTTGTTTTGACTTGCACTTCTCTAGTGACTCATGATGTTGAACATTTTTTCACAAACTTTTTGGCCATTTAAATTTCATCTTTTGACAAAGTATCTATACGTTTAATTTGTCCACATTATTTTTAATTTCTTATTGCTCCATATATATTGTACATATTAATGTGGTTTGGCATGATGTTCCTGTACATACATACAACATGCACTGTTTGAATTCAATCCAACCTCCTCTGTACCATACACTTTTCCCAACCTTCATCAATCACTATTCTACATTCAAGTTGACTTTTTACAGATTCCACATATGAGACAGAACATGTTTTATTTGTCTGTGTGTTGATTATTTCACATAACATAATGTTCTCCAGTTTTATTATTTTTGGATGAATAACATACTATTTTGTATATGCACAATATTTTCTCTATCCATTTATCAGTTGATGTGTACCTAGATGGATTCCATAGTTTAGTAATTATGAAAAACAGAGAGGTAGGTTCAGCTTAAAGACTTTATGCTGAATTTTGTTCTTACAGGACCCCAAAAATCCTAAACACATACTTTCACTGTACTGCATGATGGAAAGTGAACCTGTCAAACCATGACTCCCAAGCAGTTATAAGGAATAGTGAATCTAGGGGTATTTAGCACAGTGGTACAGAACAGTGGAATCTGCTCTTCCTTTGAGTCTTGTGGTGTGTGAATGCAATGAGAAAAGATTTGGGAAATTGTTCATGTAAGTATAAATAATTTGGGGACAGGAGAATACAAACTGATTCTGAGCTCTGTGGTGCAAAAAACCAGCTGAGAAGCATCAAGGAGAGATTAATTAGGTAGGCATGATTACATCTGGGATAGAGACTTGGAAATTTGTA